>ML792542.1:697871-723468 GCA_009831015.1 Picea engelmannii
TAAACCTATTCCTCTAATGAAAAATTTTGATCATTGGGGAATCTATTTTATTGGACCTTTTGTACTAGAAAAGAAGAAGACACTTTCAATATGTAATTATGGGCATAGATCTATTCACGAAGTGAGTAGGCATTGTTATCCCCATTTTCTAGGGATAACTAGGAGATCATGTCTCGAGGCCCATAGGTCCTAGACATGGAGTACCGAGAGCAGGATTGACCTGAGCATGGCCCTGGAGGGCCCATCCTTCTTCTTCTTTGCCAGACTTGTCATGTTAGCGGCAACAACTTCCATCACCATCAGCTTGGACTTGCATCAGATAAGTCTCTTTCTCCATGAGGTAATTGGTCCAAGGTATCATGGTATGTGTCATGTTTGATCATTATAACTTTCTTATATATGCATCAGGTTCCTTACATTTCTGACAATTGCTTGGATCTTACACTAGTCCACTTGACCATTGTTGGGGGGATTAACGGGGTGCCCTATCAAGCTTGTATTTATGGGTTTTGGTTAGCCACCAGGGGGGATTTGCAGAGCCATCGTCCACTCCCACCATTCTATCACTTTACATATTAACTCCCATACATCCATCCCTTTCCCTAGTCCAGCCATTAGGATGACCTTTGAGGGTTACACTTTGTCCTGTGGGAAGAAGGGGCTAAAGGCCCAGGGGGTAAAAGCAGCTGGTAAAAGATAAAATCCATAGGAAATAAACCTAGAGATGCTTCGCCCAGGGATCCCCTAAATTCCCTAACCCCTTAGCCATCGACCCTTAAACACTTAAGCCCTAATCCCTAATCCATGTCTATTTTAAGGGTGGAAGATATTGCTAATGATGAAGAGAGCCCAATGGGCATGGTATCTTCCCTTTGTCTAGAAAAATGGTCATCAGAAGAAGTCTCAGGAAGAGATAATGGCTGCAACATATACCTTATGCTTTTCATTGCAAACCCTAGCTTTTCTCAAGACATGGTGTGCGATGTTGATCTTGAATTGAATAATGGAACTGATACTTTTCCTCTACTATCTTGTCTTGATGATATCTCATGTGAAGATGCAAGATTCCCTCTATTAAAAGATCATTGGAGCATCCTATTTACTGCACTGTTGGCACTCCAGTTTACTCGTTACTTCTTCTTCAAGAAGTAAGAAGCGTCGTTATTATAGAAAACTGGTCGCACCATCCGTCAAATGAAACATATTTATAGATTTGTAACGTCGCAATTCCGACGTAAAAAAGTCCTAAGTGACCGTTGGTATTTTGACTTGGTGAACATACTAAGGTGACAGTTGGAGGGGAAAACCTAGTTTCCAAAACATCGCAATTGCGACATACATCTTCACAAACGTGGCAAGAGAGATGTTCCAGTGCAAAACGTGGCAAGAGAGACGTTCCAATGGAAAGCGTGGCAAGAGAGACGTTAACGTGGCAAGACCAATGTTAACGTGGCAAGAGAGACGTCAACGTGGCAAGACCGACGTTATCGGGCAACATGAATTTTTTTTTTATAAATTTCCTCTATTTTGCAGCAATATGGACAATTTTGTCCATAATGCCGCAAATAAAACGTCGGAATTTTTACAATATGTACTAGTGTTAACATAAGAAAAGAATTAAAGAAGCATATACATATCCATTACATATCTAATCTAAGCACTAAGAAAAACATAACAGAGATAATCATCGCACAAAACAAACCATAAGACACCAGATGTACGTGGTTCACGCCAGTGTGGGGCTACATCCACCAACCACTTCACCTCTTTATTCTTTGTCAAAATCTTACACTCATTTACTCATGTGAACTAAGCCACATAGTTGAGCTTCACATGAGACAGGGGATCTGTTCACTGAGCCCCAAATCCTCCTTCCAAAACTAGGTCAAGGAAACGAGACAACTCTCTATCGAGCACAAAGCCTTAATGCACATACATTCTTTTGCACAAAGCAACTCGAACTACTTGCACTTAGCTCTCGTACTTTTACAATACAATATTCTTTATTTATACTTTTACAAATCCTTACAATAAGGCCTAAACATGGAAAAAAACCATTGGCCGACATCCCATAACCCATTACAAAAACCCTAAAGAACCCCTTACTGGGTCCACATAGCCCACAAAATAAGTGAGATCCGTGATCTCAACTCTGCCTGGGTGCTCCTTCCTCGACCAATGTGTCAGAGTCCAAAAAGTGGGCCAACTCTGACCAAGGCTTCCTCAAAACTTGGTTGAGGGACAACACTAATCAAAATAACCTCGCCAGGCCTTGGCTTGACCAATATGTTGTGGCAGTACCAGGACCCCAGCATCCTTTACCCAAACATCCTGAAAAATGGTTACCTATGTTTGATCCTGATTCTAAGAAATCAACAGAGGATCATATAAAAAAATTCAAGTTGGTTGTTAGGATTACAAATGTTCAACATGAAGATGTCGTTTGTAGGCTATTTCCCTATACCTTCGAAGGAAATGCCTCCACCTGGTACTTCACACAAAATCCCCAAACTATTGTTTCCTGGGATAATTTTGAATCTCTTTTCTTAGAAAAGTTTGGGGATGAAAAATCTCTAGAACTTCTAGTTATGGAATTATCTAGCATGAATATGAATCCCAAAGAAAAGGTCAAGGACTTTAATCAGAGATTCCTTACACTCAAAAATAAGATCCCTGCAGATTCCATGCATGTTGAAAACTTGATTATTGCTTACTATGCTAAAGTTGTACATCATAATACAACTATGCGGGTTAAAAGGTCTAAAAGAAATACTCTATTAGAAGCTTTTGAAGAGGCAATCCTCATTGAAAAGGACATTCTAAATTTGAAGGATAACACAAACCCTGAAGTTGAATCAACTTCTTCCTCTAAGAAGAATATATAAATTCTCACCAAGCCTCCTTCAAATAAGAAAGAGCAAGAACCCTTAGAAATGGAGAGCTTACATAAAGCCTTTCAAAATTTATCTACTCAAGTTATAGATTTGAAAATATATGCAGAGGAAGGATCTTCAAGTAAAGGAAACTATCGACCATATTTTAGAGGACCGCTTCCAAATTATCCCAATAGATCAAACCCTTCGCTTGAAGGTCTGAGTTTAGAATGATTACACCATGTTATTCAAGCAATATTGGACGGAGCTAATATTTCTGTTGTTGTCCCACCTGAACATCAAAATAATGCAGAAAATGAGGATGAAGAAACACCTGATGAAGCTAACTTTCAAATTGTTCATATTAACTAGCATCCTTATAATACTCATAGTAAAAGTCAGTCTAAATATCAAAACAAATCTGCACCTGAAGCAAATAATAATGCAGTATGAAAACAATCATGATGGGTTGAAACATCAAAACATTATGCTTTCTTTGATCTAGACTATGATCCTATTGAGGATCTTAAGAGATTAAAAGAAAATATATCGATTTACGAGCTGCTTAAGTTTCCTCCCATCCAATAGAAAATGTTACGAAGCATAGACAATAATAGTAAAAAGAAAGATCCTCTAGACAAAAACTCGGCATAAAATAGCATTAATAAAAGAAAGGATGTTGTAGACAAAGATTACTTGAAGACTATAATAAAAAGAAGGATGCTTCGGATAAAAGCATAGGAAATCTAGATAAAATAGCCTCAGATACAACAGATAAAAATCAACAAACTTCTTCTCCCACACCACGAAAAAATGTACCACCATTTCATTAACATTTGAAATCTTCAATAGAAATGTGCATAATTGTATGGTGGATTTCGGGGCTTCATCGAATGTGATGCCTTTATCGGTTTTTCAAAAGATCAATGTTGATGTTAAACCTTTTTATTTTAAAATCATTCAGCTAGAAAGAACTAAAGTCGCAATGGTTGGTGAGCTTAAAGATGTATTGATCAGATTATCATCTAACCCGAAAGTGCACTAGGTAATCAACATAGTATTCGTGGATATTCCATAGGTATATGGAATCTTCCTTAGCAGAGATTGGTCTGAACAACTGCATTATTTTTCCACAGATTGGTCTCACTTATGGTTACCAGAAAATTGTCAACCAAATAAGCTTAGAATAAACAGGGAACACTATCTTAAGTACACAATTACAGATCTAAATGATTCAAACGAACCTTTTTTCCCCAGTGTGAATGCATTAGAAAGTCAAGGTATGAACACTTTATTTGGGAATTTTGTGGCTGAAATATCTACTATTGTAGACCCAAATCAGCAATCTGAAATATGAGTCTGCACTCAGGTATCATCCTCTAAACATGATGTAAATATTCTAAATAGTTCGGAGAATGATGAAATTTGGTCTTTATACTTTGATGGGTGAAAATGACTTGAAGGAGTCGGTGCTCGTTGTTTATTGATAGACCCTAAAGGTAATAAGACATTCATTTCTTGTATATTAGAATTCAATTGTACAAATAATATGGCAAAATATGAAGCTCTCCTACAGGGACTCAAGAAATCCATTGACCTTGATGTCCAATTCCTAGTAGCATTTGACGATTATAAAATTGTAGTCAAACAGGTGAAAAATGTTGTTCACTATCTATATGTTCACCTAAAAAACTACCATAATGAGGTATGGAACTTGATTAATAAATTTCTCGCTTTTAACATAAGTTCTATTCCTAGATCTAGTAATTTTGAAGCAGATTTGTTGGAAAATGTAGCATCAAAGTTATTACATGCTAAAGGATTCTCTCCTAATTCATCTTCTGTTGAATTAATGTTCAGGCCGTCAATTCCGGACAATATCACCAATTGGCAGGTGTTCGTCGATGATCAACATATCATAAATTTTCTGCATATGGAAGACATTTCAAGATGTTGCAATTGATGAAAACACTCACGATGAAAATATCTGTGATTTTTCGGTAATATATTATCCTTGTTTGGTTGAAATCTCATCTAACATGGTAAACTATATCCCTAAATATGTCATTAGATTAGAATTTTTTTTTTATTTACATGAAAAATTTAGGGGAGTGGTTAACTGTAAAACGAATAGTTGCTCGTTGCAATATGAAACTATAAATTTAGGAATGTAGGATAACCCTCAAAATATTAATTTGGGAAAAGGGTGTACTCAACAAGAAACATCTGCATTTATTAAAATGTTTAAATAATTTAAATATGTATTAGCTTAGACATACGATGATCTGAAAACATTTGATCCGAACATAATACAACATGTAATCCCCATGAAGCCTCAATCCCAACCATTTAAACAAAAACTAAGGAATTTGCACCCTAAGTTAGAGCCCACAGTAAAAAAGGAACTGAATACATTGTTAACAGATAAGATCATATTTCCTATCTGGCACACCCAATGGGTGTCTAACTTAGTCCCGGTAAGAAAAAAGAATGGAGAAATACAACTCTGTGTCCATTTTCACAACTTAAACCAAGCCTGTGATAAATACAATTATCTTGTTCTGCCCATGGAACAGATCCTACAACAAGTATCTGGATCCAAAAGAATTTCATTATTAGATGTTTTTTTGGGATACAACCAGGTCCTAATGTCTCCATCAGATCATCTTAAAACTACATTCTGGACCCCTTGGGACACTTATGTTATCGCAAAATGCCTTTCAGACTAGTTAATGTTGGGGCCACTTTCCAAAGGACCATGGATATCGCTTTTCGGGGAATTATAAATCAATTAGTTGTTGTTTATTTAGATGATGTTACCGTCTTTTCAAAGAACAAAAAAGATCACTTATCTCACCTTAGGAGGATTTTAGAATGTTGTCGTAAGTATGTTATTTCATTAAATCCCAAGAAATCATTTCTTTTTTGTTGATCAAGGAAATTTACTTAGCTTCATAGTATCAAAATATGGAATAATGATAGATCCAGAACGAACTCAAGCCATAGCCAAGTTTTTCCCTCCATCATCCAAAAAGGCCATGCAACCTTTTCTTGGTAAAATGAATTTTGTCAGACATTTTGTTCCTAGTTTCTCCAAGATGGTTAGACCCCTGCAAAATATGATAAAAAAGGACACTCTATTTAGGTGGAAAACATGGCTTTTAATTCCATCATATAATATATAACAGAAGCTCCATCCCTGATGAGTCTTGATTTTTCCAAATACTTTACCCTCTATACATTCGCATCGAATAGATCATACGCTATTGTACTCACCCAGAAAAAAAAATGATAATAATGAAATCCCCATTTCATTTATGAGTTTTTCCTTTAAAGGAGCGTAATTAAGTTATCCTACATTCGATTAACAAACATTTGTTGTTTTTAAAGTAGTAAAACACTTTAGATCTTATCTCTTGAAATATACAACTAAAGTCATTGTTCCTTACCCCACAGTGAGAAATTTATTAGTTCAAAAAGAGTAGAAAAGAGGGCTCACTAGATGACCTCTCTTCAAGAATGTGATCTCAAATTAAACCAACACAAAATTTTAGGGGTCAAGGTCATTGCAAATTAGTGTTTTATTCAGTTAATCTTCCTGACAATGAACTAGTATTACCAGATGAGACATTACATCATCAAACACAAATCTATTGTGCACAAACCATGCCAAATTCCTGGTATAATGATATTAAATTTGATTTGACACATGGAACCACCCCTCAAAATCTCAATCCCAAAAATAGAAGAGCACTAAGACTCATATTTGCACCTTTTCAATTAATTAATGATGTTCTTTTCAGAAGAAAAAAAAAATTTAATGGTGTGTTGCTACGTTGCCTACAAAAGGAAGAATTTGAAAAGGTATTGATTGAATAACATTCATGTGATGTCGGAGGTCACTTTGGTGGTGAAACAACCTCTCACAAATTCCTTAGAGTTGGGTACTATTGGCCCACGCTATTTAAATATGTTCATGCCATGTGCCGCAAATGCATAATATGTCAAAAGGTTGGAGGACGAGTCAAGAAAGTCACATTCTCTTTGCAGCTCGTTACAATTGATACACCATTCCAGCAATGGGGTCTGGATATCATAGGGAAAATTAACCCAGCCTCTTCACAACAGTAGAAGTACATTCTCACGACAACATATTACTTTACCAGGTGTTCTGAATCCATGCCTTTAAGAGTGGTCAACACTAATTCGGTGATTTCGTTCTTGAACTCTCATATCATCACACATTTTGGGATACCAGAATGTCTAGTTTTCGACAATTCTTCTTATTTTTCCTCATTGAAAATGAATGTTTATGCTTTAGAAAAAGGAATCAAGTTAAAATATTATGCCAGCTATTACCCTCAAGGCAATGGACTAGATGAATCAACAAACAAAAAATTGATTAAAATCCTGAAAATAGTAGTGTCTAATAATCATAAAAATTGGCACACTGCCTTGTATAATGCACTATGGGCTGACAGGGTCACCCCAAAAGCATCCATCGGTAATTCCCCTTTCTTCCTTGTGTATGGGAGAGAAGCTATCCTTCCTCCCAATTTCCTGTTACCGTCACTTCAGTTATCTCAAAAGGTTCAGGATGAAGAGTGTCCTTCCTTCGAAAGTCAAACAAACGCTTTACTTAAACTTGAACAAAACAGAATGCAAGCTAAACAAAAATTAGATCGTCATCAAAAAATTGTTAAACATTAGTTTGACGCAATTTCATCCTCTGATTGAATCTTCAACATAGGATAGCTGGTCCTCAGGTGGGATAAAGCACATGAGGATAAAGGGGAACACACCAAGTTTCAAAATCTATGGTTGGGACTATTCGTTATTACAGAAAAATTAGGTCCTAGCTCCTTTTTCTGTAAAACTTAGAAGGGAAACCAAACACTTTACTAATGAAACCAAATGAACAACTTGTTTTACTTCCTTCAATTCCTTCTCGATCCTTCCAAATAGCTCCTCCTACTTCTCTCCATATCTCTGCAAGATTTTTTCGGAAGCATCCTCCATAGCTCCACGGACCAGACTGATGTCGTCCTCAGTGAGAGTGGCCTCCAACTGGGGCTTATTAGCGTGCTTCTTCATCCTTACTGAGGGTTTCTTCGGAGAAACCTTCCTCTTCTGCGCTGTGACTGTCCCAACAAGGGGATCTTCCAACGATGTAGCTTCACCTCCTCCTTGTTCTTCTGCTCCCTCTTCTCCTCTTCCTTGTCCTTCTGCTTCATTTTTTGGCACAGGGGAAGACCGGGGGTTCAAAACTCAACAACGCATTAAAAAAACCCCGACTACCATCCCTTTTGGCAACACCTACGAAGAAGGCGAAGTCTCACCTGAGGTAGAAGTAGGGGGTTTACAGGACGCAGGTGTCTGTAACCAGGTTGGGACAAAGATCTGTGATAATAACACTTCGCAGAGTAGCATGTTAACGCTTAGTAAGTGACATACATTATTTCATTAACCTTATTAATATCGCATAACATACCCAAGGATAGATCTAGCGTAGTAACAACCAATATAATGCACTTTAAACACTTAGCACTTAGCACTGTGAATCAGATCTAGCATTTTAACATAAGCAAAGCATTAAAGAAACATATACATATCCATTACATATCTAATCTAAGCACTAATAAAAACATAACAGATATAATCATCTCACAAAGAAAACCATAAGACACTAGATGTACGTGGTTCACCCTAGTGTGGGGCTACGTCCACCAACCACTTCGCCTCTTTATTCTTTGTAAAAATCTTACATTCATTTACTCATGTGTACTAAGCCACAAAGTTGAGCTTCACATGAGGCAAGGGATCTGTGCACTGAGCCCCAGATCCTCCTTCCAAAACTAGGTCAGGGAACAGATCCAACTCTCTATCGAGCACAAAGCCTTAATTCACATACATTCTTTTGCACAAAGCAACTCAAACTACTTGCACTTAGCTCCCCTACTTTTACAATACAATCTTCTTTCTTTATACTTTTACAAATCCTTACAATAAGGCCTAAACATGGGAAAAACCCATGGGATGACATACCATAACCCATTACAAAAACCCTAAACAACCCCTTATTGGGTCCACATAGCCCTCAAAATAAGTGAGATCCATGATCTTAGCTCCGCCTGGGTGCTCCTTCCTCGACCAATGTGTCGAAATCCAAAAAGTGGGCCAACTCTGACCAAGGTTTCCTCAAAACTTGGTTGAGGGCCAACACTAATCAAAATAACCTCACGAGGCCTTGGCTTGACCAAGATGTTGTGGCAGTACCAGGACCCCAACATCCTTTACCCAAACATCCTGAAAAATGGTTACCTAAGTTTGATCCTGATTCAAAGAAATCAACAGAGGATCATATAAAAAATTCAGGTTGGTTGTTAGGATTGCAAATTTTCAACATGAAGATGTCGTTTGTAGGCTATTTCCCTATACCTTTGAAGGAAATGTCTCCACCTGGTACTTCACACAAAATCCCCAAACTATTGTTTCCTAGGATAATTTTGAATCCTTTTTCTTAGAAAATTTCGAGGATGAAAAATATCCAGAAGTTCTGGTTATGGAATTATCTAGCATGAAGATAAATCCAAAAGAAAAGGTCAAGGAATTTAATCAGAGATTCCTTATGCTCAAAAATAAGATCCCTGCAGATTACATGCATGCTGAAAACTTGATTATTTCTTACTATGCTAAATTTGTACATCATAATACAACTATGCAGGTTAAAAGGTCTAAGAAAAATACTCTATTAGAAGCTTTTGAAGAGGCAGTACTCATTGAAAAGGACATTCTCAATTTGAAGGAAAACACAAAAGCTAAAGCTAAATCAACTTCTTCCTCTAAGAAGAATATATAAATTCTTACCAAGCCTCCTTCAAATAAGAAAGAGCAAGAACCCTTAGATATGGAGAGCTTACATAAAGCCTTTCAAAATTTATCTAATCAAGTCATAGATTTGAAAATATCTGCAGAGGAAGGATCTTCAAGTAAAGGAAATTATCGACCATTTTTTAGAAGACTGCTTCCAAATTATCCCAATAGATCAAACCCTCCGCTTGAAGGTATGAGTTTAGAAGGATTACACCATGCCATACAAGCAATATTGGACGAAGCTAATATTTATGTTGTTGTCCCACCTAAACATCAAAATAATGCAGAAAATGAGGATGAAGAAACACCTGATGAAGCTAACTTTTAAATTGTTCATAATAACTAGCATCCTTATAATACTCGTACTAAAAGTCATTTTAAATATCAAAACAAATCTGCACCTGAAGCAAATAAGAATACAATATCAAAACAATTAAGACGGGTTGAAACATCAAAAAATTATGCTTTCTTTGATCTAGACTATGATCCTATTGAGGATATTAAGAGATTAAAATAAAATATATCGATTTACGAGCTACTTAAGTTTCCTCCCATCCAATAGAAAATGTTACGAAGCATAGCCAATAACAGTAAAAAGAAAGATCCTCTAGACAAAAACTCGGCAGAAAATAGCATTAATAAAAGAAAGGATGTTGTAGACAAAGAGTACTTGAAGACTATAATAAAAAGAAGGATGCTTCAGATAAAAGCATAGCAAATCTAGATAAAATAGCCTCAGATACAACATATAAAAATCAACAAACTTCTTCTCCCACACCACGAAAAAATTTACCACCATTTCATTAACATTTGAAATCTTCAATAGAAATGTGCATAATTGTATGGTGGATCATGGGGCTTCATCGAATGTGATGCCTTTATCAGTTTTTCAAAAGATCAATGTTGATGTTAAACCATTTTATTTGAAAATCATTCAGTTTGAAAGAACTAAAGTCGCAGTGGTTGGTGAGCTTAAAGATGTATTGATCAGATTATCATCTAACCTGAAAGTGCACTAGGTAATCCACATAATAGTTGTGTATATTCCATAGGTATATGGCATATTCCTGAGCAAAGATTAGTCTGAACAACTACATGATTTTTCCACAGATTGGTCTCACTTATGGTTACCAGAAAATGGTCAACCAAATAAGATTAGAATTAATAGGGAACGCTATCTGAAGTACACAATTACAGATCTAAATGATTCAAATGAACCTTTTTTCCCTAGTGTGAATGCATTAGAAAGTCAAGGTATGAACACTTTCTTTGGGAATTTTGTGGCTGAAATATCTTCTATTGTAGACCCGAATCAACAATCTGAAATATGAGTTTGCACTCAGGTGTCATCCTCTAAACATGATGTAAACATTCTAAATAGTTGGGAGAATAATGAAATTTGGTCTTTATACTTTGATGGGTGAAAATCACTTGAAGGATTCAGTGCTCGTTGTTTATTGATAGACCCTAAAGGTAATAATACATTCATTAATTTAATATTATAATTCAATTGTACAAATAATACGACAGAATATGAAGCTCTCCTACAGGGACTCAAGAAAGCCATTGACCTTGATGTCCAATTCCTAGTGGCATTCGACGATTATAAAATTGTAGTCAAACAGGTGAAAAATGTTATTCACTATCTATCTGTTCACCTAAAAAACTACCATACTGAGGTATGGAACTTGATTAATAAATTTCTTGCTTTTAACATAAGTTCTATTCCTAGATCTAGTAATTTTGAAGCAGATTTGCTGGAAAATGTAGCATCAAAATTATTACATGCTAAATGTTTCTCTCCTAATTCATTTTTTGTTGAATTAATGTTCAAGCTGTCAATTCCAGACAATATCACCAATTGGCGGGTGTTCAACGATGATCAAGATATCATAAATCTTCTGCATATGGAAGACACTTTTCAAGATGTTGCAATTGATGAAAACACTCACGACGAAAATATCTGTGATTTTTCGGTAATATATCATCCTCGTTCGGTTGAAAGCTCATCTAACATGGTAAAATCTATCCCTAAATCTGTCGTTAGATTAGAATTTTTTTATGATTTACATGACAAATTTAGGGCAGTGGTTAACTGTAAAATGAATAGTTCCTCGTTGCAATATGAAACTATAAATTTAGGAGCGCAGGATAACCCTCAAAACATTAATTTGGGAAAAGGGTGTACTCAACAATAAACATCTGCATTTATTAAAATGTTTAAATAATTTAAAGATGTATTCGCTTAGACATACGATGATCTAAAAATATTTGATCCGAACATAATACAACATGTAATCCCCATGAAGCCTCAATCCCAACCATTTCAACAAAAACTGAGGAACTTGCACCCTAAGTTAGAGCCCACGGTAAAAAAGGAATTGAATACGTTGTTAACATATAAGATCATATTTCCTATCTGGCACACCCAATGGGTGTCCAACTTAGTCCCAGTAAGAAAAAAGAATGGAAAAGTGCACTAGGTAATCTACATAATATTTGTGTATATTCCATAGGTATATGGAATATTCCTGAGCAAAGATTGGTCTGAACAACTGCATTTTTTTCCACAGATTGGTCTCACTTATGGTTAACAGAAAATGGTCAACCAAATAAGCTTATAATTAACAAGGAATGCTATCTGAAGTACATAGTTACAGATCTAAATGATTCAAATGAACCTTTTTTCCCCAGTGTGAATGCATTAGAAAGTCAAGGTATGAACACTTTCTTTGGGAATTTTGTGGCTGAAATATCTACTATTGCAGACCCAAATCAACAATCTGAAATGAGTCTGCACTCAGGTATCATCCTCTAAACATGATGTAAACATTCTAAATAGTTGGGAGAATAATGAAATTTGGTCTTTATACTTTGATGGGTGAAAATCACTTGAAGGATTCGGTGCTCATTGTTTATTGATAGACCCTAAAGGTAATAAGACATTCATTACTTTTATATTATAATTCAATTGTACAAATAATACGACAGAATATGAAGCTCTCTTACAGGGACTCAAGAAATCCAGTGACCTTGATGTCCAATTCCTAGTGGCATTCGACGATTATAAAATTGTAGTCAAACAGGTGAAAAATGTTATAAACTATCTATTTGTTCACCTCAAAAACTACCATACTGAGGCATGGAACTTGATTAATAAATTTCTCACTTTTAACATAAGTTATATTCCTAGATCTAGTAATTTTGAAGCAGATTCGCTGGAAAATGTAGCATCAAAATCATTACATGCTAAAGGTTTATCTCCTAATTCATTTTCTGTTGAATTAATGTTCAGGCCGTCAATTCTAGAAAATATCACCAATTGGCGGGTGTTCGACAATGATCAACATATCATAAATCTTTTGCATATGGAAGACAATTTTCAAGATGTTGCAATTGATGAAAACACTCAGGACGAAAATATCTGTGATTTTTCGGTAATATATCATCCTCGTTCGGTTGAAAGCTCATCTAACATGGTAAAATCTATCCCTAAATCTGTCATTAGATTAGAAAATTTTTATGAGTTACATGAAAAATTTAGGGGAGTGGTTAACTATAAAACGAATAGTTCCTCATTGAAATATGAAACTATAAATTTAGGAACGCAGGATAACCCTCAAAACATTAATTTGGGAAAAGGGTGTACTCAACAAGAAAGATCTTCATTTATTAAATTGTTTAAATAATTTAAAGATGTATTCGCTTAGACATACGATGATATGAAAATATTTGATCTGAACATAATACAACATGTAATCCCCATGAAGCCTCAATCCCAACCATTTCAACAAAAACTAAGGAATTTGCACCCTAAGTTAGAGCCCACAGTTAAAAAGGAATTGAATACGTTGGTAACAAATAAGATCATATTTCCTATCTGGCACACCCAATGGGTGTCTAACTTAGTCCCGGTAAGAAAAAAGAATGGAGAAATACAAATTTGTGTCCATTTTCACAACTTAAACCGAGACTATGATAAAGACAATTATTGTGTTCTGCCCATGAAACAGATCCTACAACAGGTATCTGGATCCAAAAGAATTTCATTATTAAATGGTTTTTCAGGATACAACCAGGTCCTAATGTCTCCATTAGATCAGCTTAAAACTACATTCTAGACCCCTTGGGACACTTATGCTTATCACAAAATGCCTTTCAGACTAATTAATGTTGGGGCCACTTTCCAAAGGGCCATGGATATCGCTTTTCGGGGAATTATAAATCAATTAGTTTTTGTTTACTTAGATGATGTTACCATCTTTTCAAAGAACAAAAAAGATCACTTATCTTACCTTAGGAGGGTGTTAGAACGTTTTCGTAAGTATGGTATTTCATTAAACCCCAAGAAATCATTTTTTTTTGTTGATCAGGGAAATTTACTTGGCTTCATAGTATCAAAATATGGAATGATGATAGATCCAGAACAAACTCAAGCCATAGCCAATTTTTCCCCTCCATCGTCCAAAAAGGCCCTGCATTATTTTCTTTGTAAAATAAATTTTGTCAAACATTTTGTTCCTAGTTTCTCCGATATGGTTAGACCCCTGCAAAATATGATAAAAAGGGACACTCTATTTAGGTGGGGATCACAAGAAAACATGGCTTTTAATTCCATCATAAAATCTATAACAGAAGTTCCATCCCTGATGAGTCTTGATTTTTCCAAAGACTTTGCCCTCTATACATTCGCGTCGGATAGATCATACGCTATTGTACTCACCCAAAAAAAAAATGATAATAATGAAATCCCCATTTCATTTATTAGTTTTGCCTTTAAAGGAGCAGAATTAAATTATCCTACAGTCGATTAACAAGCATTTGTTGTTTTTAAAGCAGTAAAACACTTTAGATCTTATCTCTTGAAATCTAGAACTAAAGTCATTGTTCCTTACCCCACAATGAGAAATTTATTAGTTCAAAAAGATCTTGGGGAAAAGAGGGCTCACTGGATGGCCTCTCTTCAAGAATATGATCTCAAAATTAAACCAACACAAAATTTTAGGGGTAAAGGTCTTTGCAAATTACTGGTTGATTCAGTTAATTTGCCTAACAATTAACTAGTAGGACTAGATGAGACATTAAATAATGAAACAAATCTATTGTGCACAAACCATGCCGAATTCATGGTATAATGATATTAAATTTGATTTGACACATGGAACCACCCCTCAAAATCTCAATCCCAAAAACAGAAGAGCAATAAGACCTATATCTGCACCTTTTCAATTTATTAATGATGTTCTTTTCAGAAAAAACTTTAATGGTGTGTTGCTACGTTGCCTACAAAAGGAAGAATCTGAAAAGGTATTGATTGAATTACATGCATGTGATGTCGGAGGTCACTTTGGTGGTGAAACAACCTCTCACAAATTCCTTAGAGTTGGGTACTATTGGCCCACGCTATTTAAATATGCTCATGCCATGGGCCACAAATGCATAATATGTCAAAAGGTTGGAGGACGAGTGAAGAAAGTCACATTCCCTTTGCAACTCATTACAATTGATACACCATTCCAGCAATGGGGTCTGGATATCATAGGGACAATTAACCCAACCTCTTCACAACAACAAAAGTACATTCTCACGACAACAGATTACTTTACCAGGTGGTCTGAAGCCATGCCTTTAAGAGTGGTCAACACTAATCAGGTGATTTCATTCTTGAACTCTCATATCATCACACATTTTGGGATACCAGAATGACTAGTTTTCGACAATGCTTCTTATTTTTCCTCATTGGAAATGAATGTTTATGATTTAGAAAAAGGAATCAAGTTAAAATATTATGCCAGCTATTACCCTCAAGGAAATGGACTAGTTGAATCAACGAACAAAAATTTGATTAAAATCCTGAAAATAATAGAGTCGAATAATCATAAAAATTGGCACACTACCCTGTATAATGCACTATGGGCTGACAGGGTCACCCCAAAGGAATCCATTGGTAATTCCCCTTTATTCCTTGTGTATGGGAGAGAATTTATCCTTCCTCCCAATTAATTGTTACCGTAACTTCAGTTATCTCAAAAGGTTCAGGAGGAAGAGTGTCATTCCTTGGAAAGTCAAATAAATGTTTTACTTAAACTTGAAGAAACCATAATGCAATCTAAACAAAAAATAGATCAGCATCAACAAATTGTTAAACATTGGTTTGACGCAAGTTCATCCTCTTATCGAAGCTTAAAAGTAGGAGATATGGTCCTCGGGTGGGATAAAGCACATGAGGATAAAGGGGAACACACCAAGTTTAAAAATCTATGGTTGGGACCATTCGTTATTGCAGAAAAATTAGGTCCTAGCTCCTTTCATCTGCAAAACTTAGAAGGGAAACCAAACACTTTGATAGTGAATGGGAAGGCCCTCAAAAAGTATTTTTCTTGATCAAATAAGTTCAACACTCTGTAAATATTTTATGTATTGTACAATTTTGTTTTCTTTGATTTTCGTGTTTAAAATTTTATATTTTTTTTGTTTCATTGAATTATTTCTGATCCAAGAACAATTGGCAAAGGGAATGTTTATTACGAGACTTATAATTGGAAATAAATTTGAAACAGTTCAAACAGTTTCTGATACTAAGGTTCAACTCATATAATTGATTTATAAGTCAGTTGAGTACTATGAAATCCTAAACAGTCTTTGTCAGAGTATTACCCCTGAAACATGTCGAGATCTTTGGGAATTACGATTATCTTTAGACTTTTTACATTGTTCTTGTTCTTAAAAGATCACTTTTAAGTGATTCCCCATTCTATAGATGATTTCTTTATTGAAATCTAAAGTATCCAAACCATGATAAAACTTCCAGTTCTGAAAAAAAAATAAAAAAATAATGATCAGTAATATGTCTGTCCTATAATTAATCTCCAGTATCACCCCACTCTATTTGTCATTTTCAAAATCTCTAAATTATATCATTATAAAATACGTAAGAGGGTTGAAAACACTTAAGTGTGGGAAATATGTGTAAACTCTCTGGGGTACTAAACAAGCATGTTGGTAGCAGGTAAATGTACTCATGATACCAAGGCAACTTCTTCGGGGTACTAAATAGGCCTTCTAGCAGTGAAGCAATGTCGAGTTTATGAGATAGCAGGTATGTGCTCATAAGTCAAATTTCTATGGGAGTATATATCATGAATAGACAAATATTGGATGGGATTAAATTAATTCAATGGGTTAAACGACATCCTTGTCAAGGCTATAAATGCCTGCTGGCAGCAGTGGCTCTGTCAATGGTATTGAAATTATTTTTATAAACAACGTTACCCTTCGATCAAAACACACCTCAAGGTTATAATCTTCTGTAAAAGCATTCTTTTTTATTCTTTTCTGATTATAATTGTGGTAATCTTTTATAAATCTAAGCTAATCTTAATATTGTGTGATCTTAAAGTGGATTTTTTTCAAAGCAGCTTAAAATTATATCCAAGTCTTATTCTTCTTCCCTGAGATGAAAGTTTGACGATTCATAGATAACTACTTCTCCCAGTGAGTCACCATTGTTGACAGCCCAACTACCATCTCGTTTTGTGTCTCATTGACTTTTGAAATACAAAATCGTTTCTTATGGTCACTGCCTAGTATGTCTATACACGTTAGATTGATTATGTTTCTTGTATACAAAGGTATGAGTATTAGTGTTAATTAGTCATGTTTGCATTTATATTGTTTGTGTGATTATGTAGGTGTCATTTATTTATTGTATTCTCTCTCTTCAATTTCGTGACTGTAAAGCATGAAATGGAAGTCCCTTTTTATTATAGTTCGTTGACTGAACTCTTGGGGTAATCTCAATTTGTATGAGTTAAAGGTGATTGTTTGTTTTCTTTGATTGAAGGTCTAAATAAAAAGGTTCTTGAACTATGTTTTATTGGAAGCCATATGAATTATGTTAAAAAAACTAAACGTGACTCATGACCTAAAGCAAAAAACTGAACCTGATATGAAATATGTGAGATTGATTTAATTAAATCAAGCCTAAAACTATAACCTAGTTAAAACTCTTGGTAAAGCTTGGTTCTATTAAAACCTCCCCTCTTTGAATGGCCTAAATGCAACTCCCAACACTCACCACTGTCATATCAAAATACAAAATTAAGTAATGCAAACTTAATGGATTGACCAATCAGTTGTCCTATGAATTATTACCCTACAAGTGTATTGATGTCCTCGATTTCGGGTTAGTTATTCATGGCAAGTAACGAGGGTTCCATGAGTTTAGTGTCTTTGAACCTTTTCTCCTCTATTTTTTCGGAGATAATAAAAACTCAGAGTGGGATATAATGGTAGGACCTCCTAAATTCCTTAAACGTTGGTTTATCATCAGGTATGCGAGATTAATCTCTTCAACTGTTTATGGGTTCGGTTTGTTGCAAGCATAGGGTTCTCCTTTTGATGAACACTATTTTTGTGTCTTTTGGCTCACTGCCTATGAGTTCATGGCTCCCGTAGTTAGGATAGAGCCAAATGGATCACAAACTTTGTTGTCTAATAACGACACGGTGGATAGCCTGGTTCAGTTTGGTTGGGTGAATTTTTTGCAATCAATCAATGGTTTTAACCTAGAAGTTGCCAGGATATTTTACAAGAGATTCAATGGAACCAGAGCCAAAATAGGAGATATGCAGTTACAAGTTACCAAAGAATTCATAGCTAAGGCTATCTCTTTGTCTCGAGAGGGTGACCGATGGTTTAAAAACACGAAAGTAACCGACATTTTGTGGCATTCTTTATTCGTGTCTAGGAAATCGCACTACCATGTAAACGGTATGTTGATAGAATTGTTTAAAACATGTTGGCATGGTTTATTCTTGATCATAAATAAATTTATCACCTGTGAAGGATGTTACGGATTAGTTTTATATTTCCACACACATCTGGTAATGGTGTTTCAAGGATTTAGTTTGAGTTTACCCTTTTACTTGCTTAAAATCCTATGAAAGATGTCAAAGTTTTATCAAAGGCTGAACCCCAACCCTGAGTCTATCTTTTTCACCCCGATTTAATTCGCATGTTGTTCGATTTCCATTTGGTTAGCATAGGGGACACCTAGAAAGGTTTTCTAGTAAGGAATGGATTCATACCCCTACAAATTGAACCCACCACCAACTTAACACAGGGTGATGAGGAACTCATTTCTCCAAAAACTTCATCTCAATCGCTCCATGATTTTCGAATCGAAGTTCAAATCCAAAATGAATCTTTCATTTCACCCAGTGATCAAATTGATATTTTTTCTATGACTGGGATGGCATCCAAAAAACAGGAATTTATGCCCAAGAAACCTTTAGAAGAGGTCCTTATTCGTTTGATAAATGAGGTCCCAAACCACGAAAAAATGTACCACCATTTATGTTGACATTTTAAATCTTCAATATAAATGTGCATAATTCTATGGTGGATTCTGGGGATTCATTGAATGTGATGCCTTTATTGGTTTGTCAAAAGATCAATGTTGATGTTAAACCTTCTGATTTGAAAATCATTCAGTTGGAAATAACTAATGTCACAGTGGTTAGTGAGCTTAAATATGTATTGATGAGATTATCATCTAACCGGAAAGTGCACTAGGTAGTTGACATAGTAGTCGTGGATATTCCAGAGGCATATGGCATGTTCCTCAACAGAGATTGGTTTGAACAACTACATGGTTATTTTTCCATAGATTGGTCTCACTTATGGTTACCAGTAAATGGTCAGCCAAACAAGCTTAGAATTAACAGGGCACACTATCTGAAGTACACAGTTATAGATTTAAATGATTCAAATGAACCTTTTGTTCCTAGTGTGAATGCATTAGAAAGTCAAGGTATGAACACTTTATTTGGGAATTTTCTGGTTGAATTATCTACTATTGCATACCCGAGTCAACAATATGAATAATCAGTCTATAAAAATGATGTAAATATTGTAAATAGTTGCGAGAATGATGAAATTTGGTCTTTATACTTTGATGGGTCAAAATAACGTGAAGGAGCCTGTGTTAGTTGTTTATTGATAGACTCTAAACGTAATAATACATTAATTTATTGTATATTAGAATTCGATTGTACAAATAATATGGTAGAATATGAATCTCTCCTGCAAGGACTCAAGAAATCCATTGACCTTGATGTCCAATGCCTACTGGCATTCGACGATTCTGAAATTGTAGTCAAACAGGTGAAAAATGTTATTCATTATCTATCTGTTCACCTAAAAAACTACCAGAACGAGGTATGGAACTTGATTAATAAATTTCTCACTTTTAAAGTAAGTTATATTCCTAGATCTAGTAATTCTGAAGCAGATTTGTTGGCAAATGTATCATCAAAATTATTACCTACTGATGGCTTCTCTCCTAATTCATTTTCTGTTGAATTAATGTTCAGGCCGTCAATTCTGGACAATATCACCAATTGGTGGTTGTTCGACGATGATCAACAGATCATAAATTTTCTGCATATGTAATACACTTTTCAAGATGTTGAATTGATGAAAACTCTCACGAAGAAAATCTCCACGATTTTTCGGTAATATCTGATCCTCGTTCGACTAAAAGCTCATTTGACATGGAAAAATCTATCCCTAAATCTGTCATTAGATTAGAAAAAATTTATGATTTACATGACAAATTTAGGGGAGTGGTTCACTGTAAAATGAATAGTTCCTCGTTGAAATATGAAACTCTAACTTTAGGAACGCAGGATAAACCTCAAAACATTAATTTGGGCAAAGGGTGTACTTAACAAGAAAGATCTGCATTTATTAAAAATTTTAAAGAATTTAAAGATGTATTCGCTTGGACCTATGATGATCTGAAAACATTTGATCCGAACATAATACAACATGTAATCCCCATGAAGCCTCAATCCCAACCATTTCAACAAAAACTAAGGAAGATGCACCCTAAGTTAGAGCCCATAGTAAAAAGGGAACTAACTAAGCTCTTAACAACTAAGATCATATTTCCTGTCTGGCACACCCAATGGGTGTCCAACTTAGTCCCGATAAGAAAAAAGAACAGAGAAATACGACTTTGTGTCCATTTTCGCAACTTAAATCGAGCCTATGATAAAGAAAATTATCTTGTTCTGCCCATGGAACAAACCCTGCAACAAGTATCTGGATCAAAAAGAATTTCATTATTAGATGGTTTTTCGGGATACAACCAAGTCCTAATGTCTCCATCAGATCAACTTAAAACTACATTCCAAACCCCTTGGGGCACTTATGCTTATCGCAAAATGCCTTTCATACTAATTAATGTTGGGGCCACTTTCCAAAGGGCCATGGATATCTCTTTTTAAGGACTGATAAATCAATCAGTGGTTCTTTACTTAGATGATGTTAGCATCTTTTTGAAGAACAAAAAATGTCACTTATCTCACCTTAGGAGTGTGTTAGAACGTTGTCGTAAGTATGGTATTTCATTAAACCCCAAGAAATCAATTTTTGTTGTTGATCAAGGAAATTTACTTGGCTTCATAGTATCAAAATATGGAATGATGATAGATCCACAATGAACTCAAGCCATTGCCAATTTTTCCCCTCCATCGTCCAAAAAGGCCATGCAATGTTTTCTTGGTAAAATAAATTTTTTCAGACATTTTGTTCCTAGTTTCTTTGAGATGGTTAGACCCCTGCAAAATATGATAAAAAAGGACACTATCTTTAGGTGGGGATCACAAGAAAACATGTCTTTTAATTCCATCAGAAAATCTATAGCCTAAGCTCATAAAACATGGCAAAGACGTTCGATGGAACTAGAGCCAAAATAGGAGATATTCAGTTACAAGTTCAAATAATTCATGAATAAGGCTATTGGTTTGTCTCGGGAGGGTGATCAGTGGTTTAAAAACATGAAAGTAATTGGAATTTTGTGACATTCTCTATTGGTGTGTAGGAAATCACACTACCATGTAAAAGGTATGTCGATAGAACTGTTTAAAACCTATTGGCATGGTTTATTATTGATCATAAAGCAATTTATCACCTGTGAAGGACGCTACAGATTAGTGTTATTGTTCCACATATGTATGTTAATGGTGTTTTAAGGATTTAGTTTGAACTTACCCTTTTACTTGCTTAAAATCCTGCGAAATATGTCAAATTTTTATCAAAGTCTGAACCCCAACCCCGAGTCTAGCTTATTTCACCACGGTTTAATTCGCATGTTGGTCAATTTCCATCTGGTTAGCACAGGGGACACCTATCAAGGTTTTCTAGTAAGGAATGGATTCCTACCCCTACAAATTTGATCCCGCCACCAACTTAACAAAGGGTGATGAGGAACCCGTTTCTCCAAAAACTTCATCTCATTCGCTCCATGATTTTCGAATCGAATTTCAAATCCAAAACGGCTATGTCATTTCACCCGGTGATCAAGCCGATATTTTTTCTATGACCGTTATGGCATCCAAAAAACATGAATTTATTCCCAAGAAACCTTTAGAAGAGGTCCTTAGTCATTTGAGAAATGAGTCTTTAAATGTTGTTGGTCATTCACGGCCTCTCATACCAGTGGTCAATTGAAAATTTAAAGGGTAGGGAAAACAAATTAGGTAGGAGGTGTATGATGTTGATCAAAAAAGCAAAAGAAGTGGTCGACTCCTATCAAAAATGAGAAGGAACAAACATAAACAAAGGGGTAATCATGTTCCAATGATTATAATAGAAGATTTAAAATCTGTCAAGAGTGTAAGCCCGAACTCAGCAAGGGATAGTCATCCATGGTATGATTTTATTTCAAACTTACCTCTATTTCTTCATAACTGTGAGGGATTCGTAGGAATCCAGAGCGATTTAAAGACTATGATGGCACGTGAAAATACCCCAGACTCGGACTACAAGCAACCTCTCCCAAATCTAGAACATGTATGTTGTGATGAATGTTTAGTATGGATTCAGAGATACTACAAAGACATCCCATAGTTGCAAAAGCGTCTTAAATAGATGTTGAAGCAAAATAGATATCTTGTAAGAGAAAATCAGGATTTGAGATCTGAATTGCAGCAAGCTCTTCCTCGAGAAAATAAAAGATTCTGAAAATCTGGGGATATCATCATTACGAATTCAACTAATATCAATGTTGTTATGAGTTCAGAGATGCATGATTCTTCTTTTTCAAATGTTTAATTTTGTAAATAAATATGTGGTTTATTTCTATTTTTGATTGGTTAGTTAAAACATGAATTATTACATTGTTTTAGACTAGCTACAGAATCAAAGATTCTATAGCTTGTCTTAAATTAGTTTATGATATTTTTAATTAGATTTTTATTTTGTTTTTAGGTCTCAAGAAATAATGTGAAATATATCCTATACACTGCTTTCTCTTTGAAATATCATGAAATCTTTACGATTTGAAAATAGTTTATGTTTCAAACAATGAAGAAAGTATTTTTGAAAATTGTTATAACAAACTTTTTCTAAGTTGTTATAAACATTATTGTTATAAACTCAAGTTAGGATTTGGTTTTAAGAGACTATGCTTTAGGAGATCTATATCTATCGTGTGGGTATGAGAAGTGGATCAATTTAGTGTTTAAATACTCTATTAAGATTTGATATGAGGGGATTGGAATTCTGGAGAATGGACTACAGTTGATTTTAAAGAAGGATATGAATGGAAATTTTACTAAATGGATTTCGTCCTAACAGTAAAGTGTTTTAGTATGAATCATTCATATTTTCTTTTCATGTTCTTTTAAAGCTCAAGATATTTGTTGATCTAATTAACTTTGATATGTTTTTCATTACATGCCTTGATGTCTTTCCTTCTGTTCATATAATAGTCTCTTATTCCATTTTATTATGATCTATATGACATATCATTTATAGGAAAAATATATTAATGTTTGAGTTAATTCATATGTTTTGAATTTGTTATAACCAATTACAGCGATTGGAGTTTTTTCCCTCTTTGTATATTGAATCATAAAATGTCATATGGGATCATATCACATATTGTCTTTCTATCACCTGCAAGTAACTTATGAATCTTTTAGTTACCTAAATTTCTTTGTGTAAGATCACAAATCATGCTACTTTGTAATTTTATTGCCATAGATTTCTCTTTGGAAAACAGGTATCTAGAGCACATCTCACATAGGAAGACATAATTACAGATCGATTTTGGTTTTTGATCAGTAAGAGGTTAGTTTGTCTTTTATTAGCTTAGCTTGTTTATTTTTATCGAATGAATGAGAATTAACATTTAAACTTAAACCGCTTTGTCCATTTAAGCTACATCATTAGAATTTGCATTCATTCCTTTTGTGTGCGTGAATTTTCTTTAATTGAATCAGTAATCAGTATTGCATGTTTATCTGGTACTTAAATTCTATTTATCAATTAGTTTCACAAGGCTTTACACAAACCTTGTGTGTGTGTGTGTGTGTGTGTGTGTGTGTGTGTTGTAGATTGATTGTTTACAGCATGTGTATATCTAATGTTAATATAATGTACATAGTAGATAATAAATTTAGTTATTTTTTTTTTAGTTTAGATTAGATCCCTATATTAACATGAATTCAAAAAATCTGGGGATATCATCATTATGAATTCAACTAATATCAATGTTGTTATGAGTTCATAGATGCACGATTCTTCTTTTTCAAATGTTTAATTTGGTAAAAAAATATGTGGTTTATTTCTATTTTTTATTGGTTTGTTAAAACATGAATTGTTACATTGTTTTAGACTAGCTACAGAATCAAAGATTATGTAGCTTGTCTTAACTTAGTTTATGATATTTTTAATTAGATTTTTATTTTGTTTTTAGGTCTCAAGAAAGAATGTGAAAGATATCATATATATTGCTTTCTCATTGGAAGATCATAAAATCTTTCTGATTTGAAAATAGTTTATGTTTCAAACAATGAAGAAAGTATTTTTAAAAATTGTTATAACAAACTTTTGCTAAGTTGTTATAAACATTATTGTTATAAACTCAAGTTAGGATTTGGTTTTAAGAGACTCTGTTTTGGGAGATCTCTCTCTATCATGTGGGTATGAGAAGTGGATCAATTTAGTGTTTAAATACTCTATTAAGATTTGATATGAGGGGATTGGAATTCTGGAGAATGGACTATAGTTGATTTTAAAGAAGGATATGAATGGAAATTTTACTAAATGGATTTTGTCCTAACAGTAAATTGTTTTAGTATGAATCATTCATATTTTCTTTTCATGTTCTTCCAAAGCTAAAGATATTTGTTGATCTAATTAACTTTGATATGCTTGTCATTACATGCCTTGATGCATTTCCCTTCTGTTCATATAATAGTCTCTTATTCCATTTTATTGTGATCTGTATGACATCATTTATAAGACAAATATCTTGATGTTTGAGTTAATTCATATGTTTTGAATTTGTTATAACCATTTACAGTGATTGGAGTTTTTTCCCTCTTTGTATATTGAATCATAAAATGTCATATGGGATCATATCACATATTGTCTTTCTGTCACCTGCAAGTAACTTATGAATCTTTTAGTTACCTAAATTTCTCTGGGTAAGATCACAAATCATGCTACTTTGTAATTTGCTTGCCATAGATTTCTCTTTGGAAAACAGGTATCTAGAGCACATCTCACATAGGAAGACATAATTACGGTTTGATTTTGGTTGTTGATCAGTAAGAGGTTAGTTTGTCTTTTATTAGCTTAGCTTGTTTATTTTTATCGAATGAATGAGAATTAACATTTAAACTTAAACCGCTTTGTCCATTTAAGCTACATCATTAGAATTTGCATTCATTCCTTTTGTGTGTGTGAATTTTCTTTAATTGAATTAGTAATCAGTATTGCATGTTTATCCGGTACTTAAATTCTATTTAGCAATTAGTTTCACAAGGCTTTAT
>ML792542.1:731094-748620 GCA_009831015.1 Picea engelmannii
TCAATAAAATAGAATAAGGCGGATGTAAGAAGACCTAATAGAAGCTTCCGCTTCTAGAAGGATCTTCCTCTAGATGCTTCTTTTTAGTATAAATAGGAGTCGAGGGTATGAGAACCCTAGCTTTGATATTATTGTAATAGAGCGCTGCTCGACTGGAGTTTTCCCCCTCGAAGAGGCCTGTGAACATTGCTATCTGATTCAAAGTGCTATTTCTATTGCTATTTCGTATATCATATCTGTGTATTGTGAAGATTATGCTGGATATTTTACTGTTATTCTGTCATTTCTAGCATTTCATTTATGTTCTGCATATTTTATATATCTGATATCTTGCAGAAAGAAAGAGTGAACAAAGTATTAGAATACATGTTAAGGATGCATGTTATGCATCAACCCAAGAAATGGGAAGAGTATTTTCCCTTTGTGTAGTTTTCCTATAACAATGGCTATCAAGAATCAATCAAGATGACCCCATTCGAGGTTCTATATGGAAGAAAGTGCATAGTTCCAATCAGCTGAGATAGTCCAATGTAAAAGATCACACTTGGACTATAACTGTTGAAGGAAATGGAACAATCAATGATCAGGATAAGGAAAATTTTGAAAATATCTGAGGATAGGTAAAAGAGATATGTAGACAAGAAGAGAAATCATAAAGAGTTCAAGGTGGGAGATCATGTGTATCTCAAGGTGAAACAAAAAAGGAGTTCCTTAAGGATGGCAACATGTATTAAGTTGGCACCCCGATATTGTAGACCATTTGAAGTCCTGGAAAGAGTGGGACCAATAGCATATAGATCTTCTTTGCCACCTATTGTTAAAGCTCACAATGTGTTACATGTATATTTATAAAAGAAATATGTTCATGATTCTCATCATGTTATTGATTGGACTTTGATACATGTGTAACCAAAGGGAGAATTACAACCTAAAACTCAATGCATCTTGGATAGGAGAGAAACATTGTTCCATAATCGAGCCATCATTTAGGTCAAGATGCAATGGAAGCACTTTGGAGAAGTTGAGGCTACTTAGGCACTGGAAGATTCCATGAGAATGACATACCCATTTTTTTTCTATATAATTGTATATATATATGGATTTTTAAACATCGAGGATGGTATTTCTTTAAGGGGGGAGGGAATGTAACACCATGTTTCCCCCCATGACTGTAATTATGCTAAGACTTCATGAATTGTCTTAATGAAGCATTTAATTGTATTGTTGATTAATAGAAAACACTAGACAACTGACTAAGAAGGACAATGCCTTGAGTATTGGCCATGATATCATAGGTGATATTGGTGATGATATCATAGGTGAGATTGGTGAGGTGGAGTGAAGATTCAATGAATAAAATAGGAATCTTTCTTAGCATTCCATCCTACACCTATAAACTTGAATGCATCACCTAACAATGTACTTAGAGCTACATAGATCCATGTGACCAGTTATGAGTAGCAAGATTGGTGGTTGAAGCAGTTATAATTACCGATGTATTTTGTGTTTGGATCCCTAACTAGAGGGTTGCGTCTGAAAACAGTCACATGAATCCTGAGGAAGTTGGAGAAGAAGAGAATAAAGGTGGAAAACATCATCCAAATGTGCATACACAGGGGAGAGAGAATTGTGACCAGCATACACGGAAGTGAGAACAGAAAGAACACAACTAAAGATGAGGTAAAAGAGCTCAAGAAGATCACATAAATCTAAGAAGTAGTAGAATGGTTCTCATAGGAAACCACGATGGAGAAGTGAGTTGCAAAATTATAGACAAATGAAGTGGTGAGGAGGAGACTCATGCACATTTATTTGAGTGACATAATTGTTCGTATGTTTTACTTGAGGAAAATGGGAAACTTTCCCAAGGAATTAATGGCCACCTTGGAATAGAGAAGACCCAGATCCATATTGAAGCAATAACATACCGTGAATTGGTTCTTACTGGAAAGAAACCGACATTATTAAGGGGTGGTCACTAAGGGACTATATAGTAGAGAAGGGAATCCCTTGTGTAGAGGAAATACAGTTGGGAAGGTTCCTAATAAACCCGTGGAGGTCTTCAGCTCAGTGGGAAGAGGGTAACTTCTATTGTTTCCAGTGGAGTGAAGGAGAGTAACCTTCTTGGACCATTTGTCTAATCGTGTAGTCAGATGAATCAGTCCCCTTGTGGTATCATGGCTTGGCACAGGGGTGGCATGTTCTATAAATTCATACTGCAACATAGCCTAAGTTTGGGAGGAAATTATTCCTCTCTCAGTCAATTGGCTAGTTCAATATTTCACAGAACAGACAAGTGTTCTAGCTTAACATGTGATTTACGTTTAATGATGCAATTATGTTGTTTTATGGTTTAAATGTGAATATATGGAAGGAATGGTTGAATTCTTGAGTAAAATGGATTATGTGTGTTTTTCTTCCCTAATAATCTAATGGATATATGTAACCAAGTAAGAAGTGTAAAGGTAAGGTGTATCCCTATGAAAATTGCAAGCCTTTGAATGGAAATCTTGCAGGATATAAACCTTCACTAGACGAGTGGTGACAATAATGGGTGTAATCCTGTGGAAATGCAAGCCCTTGAATGGAAATCTTGCAAGATATACAAATATTTACCCAAAAATTGACAATGAAATCCCTTGATGCTTGAGGAGGGTCTCTATGTAGTTAGGGATCCTTAAGCCCAACAAAACTCCCTGCCTTGAAATGGAAAGTTTGAAGGATATACAAATATTCATCCAAGTTATGAGATGAAATTATTGTCAGGAAATGCAGAGCACTTCTAGACTAGTCCTAGTAGAAGAGAAGAAGAATTTAATGAAGAAAGAAAATGACACAAGCAATCACACACTACACCGAGATTTTACCCTAGAAACCCTTAACCGGGAAAACCAACACTCCTTTGAGCGTTATGCTCTCTTTTTATCTTATTCAATCAGAATAAAAGGTTACATGTCTAACCTTGGTCCACACTTAAGACACAATCGACATCATACCCTCTTTCACATGAAACAACAACCCTTTAGCCAATTCGACTTACATATGCATGACCAAAAATCTACGATTTACCATGTATTAGCATTACAACATTATCATTCTCGCATTTGACTTACAATAGAATCCTTTAAGGATTTAAAACATGCCTCTTTATAGGATTTACAACAGGAAAAACCCTAAATATTGGCGCCTAAAAAACGGTTACAGATCTATGCATATCATTGGCTAAAAATCTCGTAAATCTTGGTTTTTTGTTATAGTCGACTCCAATTTAGGTTTACCAGTCGACCTTCATTCAATCTCTATTCAATCGTCTCATGCTCACACTTCAACCTCTTGTTGGTTTACTTGTTGTCGATATCTTCGACTTCGACTTTACCCGATCGACTTCCTCGAACTTCGACTTGTTTTTGATCTACCTCGACTTCAACCTGTTGTTGATCCACTAGACTTCGACCTGTTGTCAATCCACCTTGATTTCGATTTGATGTCCATGATGTCAATTTTGTCGATCTACCTCGACTTCGACCGTTAGTCAATTCACCTTGACTAGACTTTTACTGCAAATAATATAACAACCCGACATTCTCCCACTTGTTGTCTTCTTTGTTGAAACAGGATATTCCTGAATTTTTTCTCACGGAACCAGGGAAACAATGCCCATTGCCTCTCTGCACAAAGAGAACTTCACAACACTCACAAACTTGGTCAACGAGTCTGTTATTTTTTCCAACATGTCTACTTTCTCCAGCAGCACCTTGTTACTTTCCACCACATCTCTTACGAAATGGTATTGTACATCAATGTGATTAGTCTTTAAATGATAAGCAGGGTTATTTTCTAGAAATATTTCACTTTGAATGTCGAAACTTACCATATTTCAAAGAGAAAATTCAAGATGGATATTTGCAATACATAGATCTATATGTCAAAATAAAATTTATGACACCTATATGTTATGGATTTCCTTGGGTTTAGTTTTATATGGATACTCAATCTAAATATATAGGAATATTAAGGATTATATGAATATTAAAGTTTATTAGAAAATAATAGTAATGGTATTTTATTATCATTAGGGTTATTTATATTTTTAAAAACCTATGACTACTAAAACAAGCTATCAAAAACTAAAGAATTCATTGACCAAGTGGTATATTAGAGATATAGAAATGGGGAAGAGAGACAAAATGAATTTAATGACACACATAAGAAATTTATTATTCTTTACCAATTTGTTAGGATTGTAAATTTCATCATAAATCTTTTGCTCCATAAAAGAAAATCTATTGATAGAGGAATGAGTGCTAAGTTAACTAATCAAACCATAACAAATAAAGTCTTAAAACATATATGTAAGTACACTCTATATATAGTACTCATTAAGGAACACAATTTGGGTTATTAAAAGTATTTTGTTGTGCTCTTTCAATTTAGGATTCATGGATTGATTTTATCATAACTAAATGAGTTAGGATTAATAAAACATCTTATACCCAATCAATGGAGTCCTATTGATACCAACTATGCATTAAAGACATCAATTATAGTTGGATGTAATTAATAAAACAAGTGAATGGTAACCAAAAAAAAGAGAAGTGAAAATTTGAACATGAGGGTCTATTGAATCGTGTTGTCATTGATGCCAATGGTTTGATTGATTGATGTAATTGATTGATGTTAAGTGATTGATTGATTGATCGTTGATGTCAAATGTAATATGTATTGTCCTTGATGAGAATGGATAGATGTCAAGTATATGATGCATATAATGTCATGCATAGATGAAGATGGATCAATGAGTTGTCATTGATACATGATGCAAAGATGAAGATGGATCGATGTGATTTACTTGATATATTATGCATAGTTAGATTGATTCGTTATAGTCTTATCATAGTTAATAAAGTGCACAAATGGATTGACTCCAAAGTGGTCCCCTTATGGTTAAATCCCTCACAGGAAGACGCATTGCGGTTAAATTATCCTTGAAGTATGGTGGGAGAACCCATGCTTATATGTGGAATAATGAGATTAATATCAGTGAATTTGTTGGTGAAACTATCCTATATGGATAGTGCTTGTCATTCCATTTCCGTTGGTATGTGGAATGTCACATAACTCCCAACGGTTTGAGAGTTATGGCCTTACGAAGTTGGAGGACCCTCATATGTTGGCTTGAAGCCCCCAAAAAAGAAGTCAAAGTGCTTGAAAAGAAGAAATTATTATTTAGATGATAAAATAAAATGACAAAGTCAAGACGGATTATTTAAATAATAAAGTGAAGTGACAAAATCATAGAAGAATATTTAAATGATAAAGTAATGGAGAACTTTCTATTTATGGAAAGTGGTTAACCCTAAAATGAGGAAAATAGGTTAAGTAACCTAGAAATGGGTTAAGTGACCTAGAAGATAAGAGTATAAATAAGAGGCAAGGGTCTCTTGTGAAAGACACATTTCGTGTGTATCTTTGGTGAGCATCTTGTGTGTATCTCTTAAGCATGATTGAAGATATATTCTGAGAGAGAGAGAGTATGGAGGATCTCATGAACGCATCAAAGTTTCGGCATGTCTGAGATATTGACGAAAAAAATTTCGGAGGTTCAGAAACCCTAGTTTCTGAGGTTTACGTGGGTTGCAATGGGCAAGGAAGCGTACATACGCGGGCTGTACGAAGACAGGGTGCGTACAATGGATGAAGTCATGGAAATTGGTGTTTGAGCTGATGACTAGTTGTTGAAGACTGAAGAAGGTTCCAGATCTACAGTCTATGGGCTCAAATCTTCCACTGAGACTCTGGTATGGTTACATTGTTATCTTGATGCATACTATTGGTTGTTGTGTGGTGAATGCCTAGGGAATTCTTGGTATGTTGTTGTGATGTGGTTTGTGTTGGTTGATAGAGTGAGAATCACTCTTCTGATTCAGTGCAAATATGATTTCTTATACATGTTTGAGTAGCATTCATATTGTATGGTTGAGAAGCATGAGTTAGTTATTGGAGAACTTGGATGTGTTGTGACTAGTTATGAGTCATACAAGACAATCAGAGATAACATAGAATGATGAATTGTTGCATAGGATGTGAGTTGATTCTGAAGAGAAAACCCTAAGTAACTCAAAAGGCATATGCATGTTGTATTACAGAAAGACCGTGTACATACACGGGCTATAGTGAGCCAGGGCACGTACACACGCGGGCTGTACTACTGACAAGTCACATACCTGTGGCAGTTTGATATCTGTGGAGGATTGTTGCCTCATCTCAGTTGGTGTTGAGGATGTAAGTTGAGTCTTGCATATAAATTTGGTGCTCTTGTAGAGTTGTACTCTATTCAGTTGTTGCTGAAAAACCCCAAGGATTGAAGTGCGTAATAAAAAGAAAATTGTACATACATCTTGTGTTCTTTGTGTTCCTTGTGGTGATGATTTGTTGATTATATATTGCTGATATATGTTGTTGATATATGTTCACATCTAACTGATTATAAATGACAGAAATGAGTAATGAATAAATGGTGAATGCTAACTAATGAGTTTTGTGTAAGACAAGGGAAGTTTTGGAAAAAGAGCCCCACACTCATTCACCCCCCCTCTAAGTGTGGTCGGTGTGTCCATCAATTGGTATCAGACGAGGCCTTCACTACAAGCCTTAACAAGGTTGAAGGAGATCCATAGACACACAAATGGATGATGAAGTTCCAATCCTTGATGGGGAAAACTATTCTACTTGGAGAATAGAGATGAGAGTACATTTGAAGGAAATGGGAGCGGCTATTTGGAAGGAAACCATTGGTGGATCAGTTTCCTTGAAGACCAAGTCGAAGTTTGTAGCTCAAAGGGAAGGAAAGAAGAATGATGCATTGGATATCAAGACCATTCTTAGTGGACTCTCAAGCCATATCAAAGAGAGCATGGGATAATGCACTTCCACCAAGGATATATGGCTAAATCTAGAGGAGACATATCAAAAAAATAAAGAAGATGTTGAAGACCACTCCATCAAGATCATTAAAAGTAAAGAATCTCCAAAAACTCTTGAATGCATTATTTCTAAATGTGATCTTGAAAACATTTCAAATGAAGACAAAGAATCAAGTGATGATGTTAGCACAAATGAAGATCTTGAAAACATTTCAAATGAAGACAAAGAATCAAGTGATGAGGTTAACACAAATGAAGATCTTGAAGACATTTCAAATGAAGGCAAATCATCATGTGATAATGTTGGAAAAAGGGAATATCTTGAAGATGTTTCAAATGAAGGTAAAGAATCCTCAAAGACCCTTGATTGCAACGATTCAAAATGTGATGATGTTGAATTTTTCTCTACAAGTGAAGAAGAAAATCTAGAAATAGTTTGTGTAGAGTTTGATGGTAGTTATCCCATGGAAAGAATAGAAGAAGGACTATTAGAACTTCAAAAGAAAGTTGAAGAGGGTCTATATGAATATAGCAATGACCATTATTATATATACTATAGATGTCTTTCAAATAACACTAATAAGTTTCTTAGGAGGAATCAAAGGAACATATTGAAGTTAAAGGGAATGCTCAAAGAACAAGAAGAGAGTAATAAGACTCAATTAGAAGAAAAGGAAGAAGAGATCACAAGACTAAAGAATGAAAAATAAGATATGAAGGTAGATGATGAGATTAGAAAAAGTTTTGAAACTATTGTCCATCTCAAGACAAAAATTGAAGAAGCCAAAAGGGTAGAGGAACTATTGAAGAATCAAATTAATGAAAGGGAAGAGTCATGTCATAAGTTAGAAACTGAAGTTGTTGATATTAGAAAGAAAGTATAAAAGTCAAACAAATTCTTGAATAGCTCACTAATCTTGAATGAGATCTTGGAAAGTCAAAGATCACCAAATGATAAATCAAGTCTTGGATACAAAGAAGCTACACATGTTGAAGCAAGCACCTCAAAGAAGCATGAAGTAAAGGATGAATAAAAGGTTGCAAGTCAACCATCCAAAGGCAAGGAAAGTTTCAAAAGAACTAAGAAAGAAAGACATCAAGAAGCTACCTTTACACCTCAAAGAAAATGGACACCAAAGCAAAGGTATGAAAGTGTTTTTCATGGTCAATGTTATTCATGTAATGAATATGGTCACAAAGCTCTGGAATGTAGATCTTATGCAAGGAGAAATGAAAGAATATTTCATAACACCATAAGGTTTTGGAGATGTGATCAAGTAGGACACATTGATGTTCAATGTAACACCATGAGATGCTACAACTATAGTGGATTTGGCCACAAGTCCCAAGAGTGTTGGAACACAAGAAGAAAGTCTATGATGAGGACTTCACATAGCATGAATAGAAGAAGGAATGAAGTAAGAAAGAAGCAAAGAGCTCAAGTTCTGAGAAGCAGGGTCACCTTAAGAAGTGGGTAAAGAAGACTAAGAAACCAAAGCAAAATGGAATCCTTAAGGGAGGCTCAAGTGTGTCATCTACTGAAGCATATGTGGGTGACAGTGGTATCAGTCATGTACATACGCAGGCTGACCTTGAATAGGTCATGTACATATGTGAGCTATTCGTGCAACAAGCTGTGTATATGTGGTAAAGCCTTGGGAAAAAGGCAATGCACATGGGTTGCAACTTGATGTGATGGTATAACACTCTGTTGCAAGGTCTAACATTGTTTGTTGTAGGTTCTGAAACTGTTTGCTACACGTTTTCATGATTCTATATTGGATTATGTAAGGTGATCATGTAAAATAAAATCTTGGGTGCATGGCACTAACCCATGAGTATGGATTGAGGCACTTTCTATTGAATAACAAAGATGGCTATGACAGTAAAGTTATGGTACCTTTGATTTGTGATTTCATTAAAGCACACTACTAGTACATGTATTGTTGGTGCATGCATTTTTGCATATGGTTGAACTACACATTGGGATATGTAGTTGGTGAGATGATCATGTTGTACATCATTGATGATCAATAGTTAGCGCATGATCGGCACATTGGTAGAGGCACCTACTAGTGGTTTGATTGGCACATATTTTATGGAGAATTTGGCATACATGTATAAGGATTCATCATGTTGTAGTATTGGTGCATGGTTAATGTACTTGTTTGGTACACTAATAGATGGCATATTCTTGATGGTATTACTTGATTAGCACAACAATTGGTATTTGTTTGAGATACATGGTTATGAAACTTGTTGGCATGTTGATAGAAGCATATGGTTGATACATTCCATTGATGAGATCGTATGGTACATTGTATGGTATTGATGTACATGGATGATGTACATGGGTGTTGTGCATGATGAGCACACAATTGGTGCATGATGTACTTGAGTGATGTTCTACTCATGATTCTTTATGTTATTATTGACATATCTTTTGTTTCATGATGGTTGGTATGGCATGAGTTTGATGCATGAACAAGTCCAAGGATCGTCATATGGTAGCATATTGTTCATCTTGTAGAGAATATAGGGGAAGACATACCCATAGGGGGAGTCATTCTTCTTCCCATGGTTCTAGGAGGAGAAAATATCCCTATACTTGAAGAAAGAGCACAGAGGCATAGTTCGAGGGGGGGAAATGGTTACAGGGGGAGTATGAGCGATATATCTTCAGCATCAGAGTGATATCCCTTATTCAAAAGGGGAGAGATTATTCAGAGGGATATCAAAGGCATTCAGACGGGGGGAGCAGCCCCAAGGATAGTTCAAGTAGGGGGAGCATCCCCAAGGGGATAATGACCCTTTTCCATTGATGTCAAAGGGGGAGAGATAATCACATTTATGTGATTGATGTTTATTGATGGGGAGAGATAGTCACATTGATATGTTTGATGACTACTGATGTAGAGCTTGCCTTGTCTACATGTTGACATCAATGATTGGTGTTGACATAAATGTTGGTATTTCCATCAATGCCAAAGGGGGAGATTGTTGGATCGTGTTGTCATTGATGCCAATGGTTTGATTGATTGATGTCATTGATTGATGTCAAGCGATTGATTGATTGATGGTTGATGTCAAATGTAATATGTATTTTCCTTGATGAGAATGGATAGGTGTCAAGTATATGATACATATGATGTCATGCATAGATGAAGATGGATCAATGAGTTGTCATTGATACATGATGCAAAGATGAAGATGGATCGATGTGATTTCCTTGATATATGATTCATAGTTAGATTGATTCATTATAGTCTTATCATAGTTGATAAAGTGCACAAATGGATGAACTCCAAAGTGGTCCCCTTATGGTAAAAGACCTCATGGGAAGATGCTTTTCGGTTAAGTTATCCTTGAAGTATGGTGGGAGAACCCATGCTTATATGTGGAATAATGAGATGAAGATCAGTGAAGTTGTTGGTGAAACTATCCTAGATGGATATTTCTTGTCATGCCATTTCCAGAGGTATGTGGAATGTCACATAACTCCTCACGGTTTGAGAGTTATGGCCTTACGAAGTTGGAGGACCCTCATATATTGGCTTGAAGCCCAAAAAATAGAAGTCAAAGTGCTTGAAAAGAATAAATTATTATTTAAATGATAAAATAAAATGACAAAATCAAGAAGGATTATTTAAATAATAAAGTGAAGTGACAAAATCAAAGAAGAATATTTAAATGATAAAGTAATGGAGAAATTTCTATTTATGGAAAGTGGTTAACCCTAAAATGAGGAAAATGGGTTAAGTAACCTAGAAATGGGTTAAGTGACCTAGAAGATGAAGAGTATAAATAAGAGGCAAGGGTCTCTTGTGAAAGACACCTTTCGTGTGTATCTTTGGTGAGAATCTTGTGTGGATCTCTTGAGCATGATTGAAGATCTATTCTGAGAGAGAGAGAGTATGGAAGATCTCATGAACGCATCAAAGTTTCGGAATGTCTGAGATATTGACGGAAAAAGTTTCGGAGGTTCATAAACCCTAGTTTCTGAGGTATACATGGGTTGCAATGGGCCAGGACACGTACATACGCGAGTTGTATGAAGACAGGGTGCATACAGTGGATGAAGTCATGGAAATCGGTGTTTGAGCTGATGACCGGTTGTTGAAGACTGAAGCAAGTTCCATATCTACAGTCTATGGGCTCATATCTTCCACTGAGACTCTGGTATGGTTACATTTTTATCTTGATGGATACTATTGGTTGTTGTGTGGTGAATGTCTAAGGCATTCTTGGTATGTTTTTGTGATGTGGTTTGTGTTGGTTGATAGAGTTAGAAGCACTCTTTTGATTCAGTGCAAATATGATTGCTATAGTATGTTGATTGCTTATACATGTTTGAGTAGCAATCATATTGTATGGTTGAGAAGAATGAGTTAGTTATTGAAGAACTTGGATGTGTTGTGATTGGTTATGAGTCATACTGGACAGTGAGAGATAGCAGAGAATGATGAATTGGTTGTAGAGGATCTGAGTTGATTCTGAAGAGAAAACCCTAAGTAACTCATAAGGCATACGCATGATGTAATGCAAACAGACCACGTACATACACGAGCTGTAGTGAGCTAGGGCTCGTACACACACGGGCTTCACTACTGACAGGTTGCGTCCCTGTGATAGATTGATATATGTGGGGGATTGTTGTCTCATCTCAGTTGGTGTTGAGGATGTAAGTTGAGTCTTGCATATAGAGCTAGTGCTCTTGTAGAGTTGTATTGTATTCAGTTATTGTTGAAAAACCCCAAGGATTGAAGTCCGTAATAAAAGGAAAATTGTACATACATCTTGTGTTCTTTGTGTTCCTTGTGGTGATGATTTGTTGATGATATATTGTTGATATATGTTGCTGATATATGTTCACATCTAACTGGTTATAAATGACAGAAATGAGTAATGAATAAATGGTGAATGCTAACTAATGATTTTTGTGTAAGACAATGGAAGTTTGGTCAAAAGAGCCCCACATTCATTCACCCCCCCCTCCAAGTGTGGTCGGTGTGTCCAACAAGGTCATTATTTACATAAATTTTTAAATTTTTCTTAAAGAAATAGAGTATCATTTACATTTATCTTTAAGGAAGTACACCTGACTAATGAGGCATTACCTCTCTTTCCATGTAAGCTAATTGAAGTGATTTCATAAAATTAGAATCACACATAGAAAAACACTTACACAATATAACACAATAAAATAAAATGCTAAATTACAAAGTCTAACATTTAAAGCTATTGATCATGAAATACATAATACTGTGTTATTGATGAGAGTATGCTTAAGAGAAAGACTAATATCTAGAACATGCATAACATAAAAATATTAATAAAATCATCCATAAGAAAAGACTATCAGCAAGATCCAAGCAACCATGGGACAATAGTTATAATGGCAATTTTGTAGTTTAAGGCATTTTTGGTTAGTGAATTGAAATGCAAATACATAAACATTTTTTTGACACTTATGACCATAGCTATCAATAAATTTGTCGAATTGGGAAAATATCAAATATTTTAGATTTTAAAAATTAAGATGTCACCATCACTATTACCAAGAGTCGATCAATAGAAAAGTCAAAAAAATAAACAAACATATGTGACATTTAAAGATTAGTTGTGCAAGGCAACAATGTAGTGGGATAAGTCTTAGAGTTCCACTTATAGTAATTTTTCAAATTTATATAAAATTTTGTAATATCATACCTTTACTATCATGGTAATACATTTAAATTTAACATATGGTGAAGACCACCATAGGAGCGGGAGAAAAATATAACATTTTCTACCAAAGACACTTTATTTTTTTATGTCGTACTAAAATAAATAGACTAATCATAAAGATGCCCAATTTTCCCTTATTTAAATAAAAATGATAAAAATGGAATTGTTTAATTTTAGAAAATATTAAGTCATAATAATATTTTGTAACTCTCAAACTTAAACACAATCTTCCTAATTTACAATAAATTTAATATTTATAGTGTTGTTTGTCATTTAATTGTGATTAACTATATAATTTAGAACAAGTTTGATAGAAAGTTATAATTCCAATTTTTATATTATACTTTAATTTATTTTAATATAATAAATCATCAAAGTTATTTGAAGGTAAAATCATTTCTTTAAAGTACCCGGATAGGGTGACACGACACTCTGAGTCGGTGACACCTGGTCACGCACTCAGAGCAGTCTTAAGAGCTGATTTAACTGCGGATGGCAGCCACCCACGCATTAGCATTAACAATGGGGGCCGGCCATCGCAGGGATAATACGACTGTGGAGTTCCCTCGCGCGATCATTTACTCCTCTCGCGAGTTCAGTCTGGTCATGGATGCGGAAGGACAGGTTTTAATGGAGTCTAGTTATTATTTTGATATGATATTTGCTCGCCCGTTCACCATTTCTTCCATGCGTTTTGGTGTGGCATTCCAGAGCTCTGTGGTCTGGGAGAAATTTAGGCTGAGACGTTTTGATCAGGACCTGTTCTGGCTGTTGTTCTTGTTGGTGACTTCTAGTCTTGTGCGGCTCTTTCTTGCTCCCTGCACTTACCACCTGGTTTCAATGGTTCGTGAGCGAGGTAGGTCTCGTCGAGGCTCTGCCTGGGTTGCTCACAGGGAGCAGCGTCGCAGGAAGCAGGAATTGGAGAGAGCACTGTCTCTGGCGTCCTCAATTCTCCGCAGAAGAGCTCGTGTAGAGAGGCGAATGATGCTCGACTCCATGGCTGAGCAGAAGGCTGGCTGCAGTCGGGATGGGATGAAGCCTGGTGTGAGTAATGAAAGGGATGCGGAGCCTGAGGTCGAGCTGCCCACATGCATCATAGAGGAGGACCCGTATACAGGTGACCTGCCATGCATTGAGATGCTACGAGGTGACCTGCCATGCATTGCGATTCCACGAGCCATGGAGGTCCCAGTTCGCGCCTCACACAGTGCTGACGACATCCCAGGCTGTCCAATTGAAGAAATTCCATGGCAGGACGAACTGCCATCGTTTCAAGCTGAGCAACCCACGGACAACAAGGCTAGTGAGGAGCAGAGGAAGGCTGTGGACGAGATGGATAAGGAAATGGATGCGGGAACTGCAGAGGAAGGCAGTGGCTTGGAAGGTGGCATGCATGGTTTTCTTTTGAGCGATGAGCACCTGGCCTTAGTCTTCGAGGTACGCAGCCACCTGGCCGACATGGAACTCAGAACGCTCCTCATGAGCCAGCGCTTAGATATCCTCCTCAGCACGTTCTCCGGAGCTCCAGCTCAACACAAGTGTCCCATGTGCGCTCAGGAGCTTTCTATTCCAGCAAGGCACAGCTGGCAGGCGAGGGATGGTGACGGCGCTCCGGATGCTTAGGTTTTACTGATTCCTGGCTTTGTTTAATGCTTTTTTACTTTATGAACTCTTGGACCTTTATCACCTGTCCTGGTTTCCTTCGGGCAGGACAGGGCTTTTCAGCTATAATGTATTATTGCTAAAACTGCTATCAGCCCCTTAGTCTTACTGGTTTCCGGCAGTATTACCGGCAGTATTTTTTTTGGTGGTTTTTAGCCTTGACTATGTATTTTTGTCTAAGTTCTATGCTTATCTAATATAGAAGGTACTACTCTTTTTTACTTTAAAAAAAAAAAAAAATCATTTCTTTAAAGTCATTTCATTTATTTAGTATTTATTAAATTTATTGTGTAAAACATATTGAATTATTTGAAAATATATAAAAATATATTGATTTTTTATTTAACGGCTAATACATTTTGAGAGATGCTAATATTATAATATAAAAATAGCATGATACCATTATAATGTATGATTCTTCAAACCATTTACATTAATATTTTTTAACATATAATTTAGGATGGTAAAATCATCTCTTTAAAGCCTTTTTATTTATTTAGTATTTATTAAAATTAATTGTGTAAAGTATATTGAATTATTTGAAAATATATAAAAATATATTGATTTTTTATTTAAGGAATAATACATTTTGGGAGAAGTTAATCTACAATCAAAATAACATAACACGATAACATTATAATATATGATACTTCAATCCATTTACATTAATATTTTTTTAACATATAAATTAGGATAATCCATAGATAATCTTCTCTATAATTATCAATAATATAATGGGAATAGAATGTGGGTGGGGAGGACAATACTTGATCCCACAACCATGGGAACTAGACCCGATTGATATTAAATCCATGCACACACAGAGTTAATTTACGATTAAGATAATTATACCAATTGACTATTTTCACACTTTATACAAGTAAAATGGGATGATCGAGTTAATTTACAATTAAGATAATTATACCAATTGACTATTTTCACACTTTATACAAGTAAAGTGGGATGATCTAAAATATACAAGATATTAAGGAGGTCTCCATCGAGAAAACAAAACCTTGGGGTTTTTTTTACGGAGCTTCCCAAAATAATAGATGTGGGGGAGGAGGGATTTTATATCTCTCGTATTCTAACTACTTCACACTGACTTTTGGTTTTTGGTCTGGGATCAGGAATAAACAATTTCTCTGAACTAATGAGCCTCAATCATTGCCTTTGCTCTTGAAAAGAACTGCAAAATTATTATCGTTTATGGAGACTAAAAAAATGTTATAAATTGGATAAATGACACACAAATTTGTACAAATATCAAACTTCCTAGCATAGTGGAAGACATTAAATCCTTACAGACTACTTTTGTTTCTATTACATGCCATCATGTGTACAGGGAAAGAAATGAAGAAGCGGACCGATGGTCGAAAGAAGGAACACACTTGGACATGGGCCTTTGGAAAATTTCAGAGTTCCTAAATGATCATATTCAGGAACATCCTCAACAAACTTTCATGTGAAATTAATGGACACTTTTTTTGTGAATGGACAACCATATACAACAAAATATTTTGTGAAATTTTGTAAAATCCTATTGGCTTTGGTAATACAACAAATATAACAGGAAGGACTTCAACGAGCTACGAAGCAGATCCATAGAAATACAGATGATATGAATACGGTCTGGAAGTGTATCTACAAAATGTAATTTTGTTCACAATTGATGATATAAAATTAGGCTTTTTTCCTTGGAAAAAAAAAATCTAAAACATACTAGTGAACTTTCTTGTTAAATATTTTTTTGTTAAGTTTAATGAGATCAAAAGACGAAATTATCATCAAAATCTAAAGAACTATGAACTACTTATCAAGATCATCTTACTAACATCATATTTTATCAAGATTTTTGATAATAAATAATGATAATGGCCAAAACATAAATCATATAATGGTATTAAGCTTTTGCAAGAAAAGAAAGAGCTCATTACACCAAAATTCACCATAGAGCCAACTTTCCCTTTTATTCCACGATTGGGAATACCTCTTTGTAATTTCTTCTATATGTCTACAATATATTTAATATTGTGCATACCATCTTAGTGAATATTTTAATTGATGTCATTCAGTTCATGTTGTTAGCAACTCCTCTAATATAAATTAGCGAGCAAGTAAAAATATATCACATAAAAGAGAAAGAGTACAGTATCTAAGGCATGCATAACATAAAAATATTAATAAAGTGTCCATAAGGAAAGACTATGAGCAAGACCCAAGCAATCATGGATAACAACAATAATGATAATTTTGTAACTTAAGGCACTTTAAGATAACGAATTGGAATTTAAATTTGTAAGCATTTTTGAGAAATTATGATCTGATAACAATAATAATGATAATTTTGTAACTTAAGACACTTTAAGATAACAAATTAGAATTTAAATTTGTATGCATTTTTGAGAAATTATAATCATAGTTCCCAAATTTGGTTGAATCTAGGCAATGTTGAGTATTCTAGATTAAAGAAATTAAGATATTACTATCACCATTACCAAAGGTAGTTTCAATGGAGAAGTCAAATAGATGGAAAAATATATGTGACATTTAAGGATGGGTTGTTCAAGGTCCCAATGCAGTGGGATAAGTCTTTGAGTTCCATATCATACATTTAAATTCAATATGTGGTGAAGATCAAAGTGCATTTAGGGTGAGAGAAAAATATAATCTAATATTTTATGTTAAAGACAGTTTTTTTATTTTTTTATGTTATACTAAAAAATAGCTTAATGATAAGAATCTCTCCAATCTCTCTATATTTAATTGAAATGGAATTGTTTAATTTTAGGAGATATTTAGTCATAATAACATTTTGTGTCTTTCTAATATAAACAAAATATTTATAAATGCAAAAAATATTATATTCTTAATTGAGAGGAAATTTAGTATTTATAGTATTTTGAGAAGTATATTTTCAAATTGTTTATCAGTGTATAATTTCATTGTGCACTTTATAATTTAGAATAAACAAGGTTATATTTATAGTTTTTATACTATAATTTAATTTATTTTGCTATAATAAATTATTAAAGTTATTTAAAAAAAAAATGATTTTTTTCTTTATTATTTAATACTCAATTTTTTAAAAATATGTAAAAAAAATTATTTGATGAATAAAGGATAAAAAATGATGATGATGATGATGATGATGATGATGATGATGATGATGATGATGATGATGATGATGATGATGATGATGATGATGATGATG
>ML792543.1:0-12324 GCA_009831015.1 Picea engelmannii
ACGTCGCAATACCGACGAAAACTAGGTCGTCGGAAAAACGACGTCATGTGAAACGACGTTTGAGGGGGTCCGAGGTTTGTCGGTCTTCCGACAATAGAAAGTGGCAATTGCGTCGAACGTGCCGTCGGAATTTGACCCAAATGTAGTAGTGAACTATGACCTGTGGAATTATTACCTATGGAACTACGCACTCTGGAACTATGACCTCTGGAAATATGACCTCTGGAACTACACCCTCTAGAACTATGACCTCTGGAACTATGACCTATGGAACTATGACATCTAGAACTACACACTCTACAACTATGACCTCTCGAGCTACGCCCTCTAGAACTATGACCTCTGGAACTACGCCCTCTGGAACTATGACCTTTGGAGCTTTGACCTATGGAACTGTGACTTGTGGAACTATGACCTCTGGAACTACACCCTCTAGAACTATGACCTCTGAAAATATGACCTTTGGAACTATGACATGTAGAACTATGACCTCTAGAACTGTGACCTCTAGAACTGTGCCCTTTGGAACTATGACCTCTTGAACTATGCCCTCTGGAACTATGACCTCTGGAAATTTGACCTCTGGAACTGTGACCTGTGGAACTATGACCTATGGAACTATGCCCTTTGGAACTATGCCCTCTAGAACTATGATCTCTGGAATTATGAACTATGGAACTATGACCTGTGGAACTATGACCTGTGGAACTATTACCTAGGTAACTACGCCCTTTGGAACTATGACCTATGGAACTATGACCCATGGAACTATGCCCTCTGGAACTATGACCTCCGGAACTATGACCTTTAGAACTATGACCTCTAGAACTATGACCTCTGGAACTACGCCCTCTAGAACTATGACCTTTGGAACTATGACCTTTGAAACTACGCCCTCTGGAACTATGACCTTTGGAACTATGACGTGTGGAAATATGACCCGTGGAACTGTGACCTCTAGAACCACGCCCTCTGGAACTATGACCTATTGATCTACACCCTCTGGAACTATGACCTATGGAACTTTGACCTGTGTAACTATGACCTTTGGAAATATGACCTCATAAACAACATTCCTCAAAACAAAAGGATTGTATTTTTTTTCAATTTATCTACAAGTCCAAATATTTTAAAATAATTGATTATTTAATTATTTATCTATTTGACTAACATATAATTATATAAAAATTTACTATTTTTTATTATAATCTGAATGTTCATTTATTATATTTATATAAAAATTCAAATTTAAAAGTAAAATTAGATCATTATTGTTCCAGGGCTCGATAACCTTGTGTTGGACACACCTAACACACTTAGAGGGGGGGGTGAATGAGTGTGGGGCTCTTTTTCCCAAAACTTCCCTCTTGCACAAAAACTCATCAATTAGCATTCAACATGTATTCATCACCCATTGCTGTCATTTATAACCAGTTAGATGTGAGCACATATCAGCAACATATATCAACAATATATCATCAACAAGTCATCATCACAATGAACACAAAGAACACAAGATGTATGTACAATTTTATTTTTATTACGGACTACAATCCTTGGGGTTTATTAGCAACAACTGAATAGAGTACAACTCTACAAGAGCACTAGCTCTATATGCAAGACTCAGCTTACATTCTCAGCACCAGCTAAGATGATGCAACAATCCTCAACAGATATCAATCTGTCAATAGGTACGCGACCTGTCGATGGTGCAGCCCACGTGTGCACGCGCCCTGGATCACTACAACCCACGTGTGAACGCGATCAGTGTATAATGCAACAAGCATATGCTTCTGAGCAACTAGGGGTTTGTTTTTCTTTACATGCTCAAATCCTCTGCAATCTACAATCACTTTCTCTTATGTCTTCCATTGTCTAAACTGACCCACAGCCAGCCACAACACATCCAAGCTCTCCAATATCTTTCTCATGCTAAATCAATATGAATGCTATCTCAATCATGTATAAACAACTAGTATACCATAGCAATCATATCAGTACTGAATCATAAGAGTACTGCTCACTCCATCAACCAAATCAACCAAACTGGACCACATCATAGAATCCATACCAAGAATGCCCTAAGCATTCACAACACATCAAACAATAGTATCAATCAAGACAATAATGTAACCATACCAGTGTCTCAGTGATAGATCTGAGGCCATAGAATGCAGATCCAGAACCTGCCTCATCATCCAAGAGCTTGGCACCAGCTCAAACAAAAATCTCCATGATTTTATCCACTCCACGCTCCCTGTACACAATCAGCCCGCGTGTACACTCACCCTATACACAGTCATCCCACGTGTACACTAACCCTATACACAGCTAGCCTGCATGTATACGCACCGTATACACAGACAGCCCGCGTGGGCATCAGAAAATAGGGTTTTTTGTGAATGCGAGAATTTTGCCGTCAAGATCTCCGATATTGCCGAAACTTTGATGTGTCCATGAGATCCTCCTCTCTCTCTATTCCTCAGAATAGATATTCAATCATGCTCAAAAGATCCACATCAACAAGATGCTCTCACAAGAAGATCTCCATCAATACTCCAAAAGATATTCACAAGAAGCTCTCCATTGATCCACAAAAAGGATTCTCACCACATGTACATTTTACAATAGATCCTAGCTTCTTATTTATACTTTCATCTTCTAGGTCACTTAACCCATTTTTAGGTTACTTAACCCATTTCTAGGTCACTTAACCTATTTTCCTTATTTTAGGTTTAACCACTTTCCATGAATAGAAAGTTCTCCAATACTTTATTATTTAAATATTCCTTCTTGATTTTGTTACTTCATTTTATCATTTAAATAATCTTTCTTGATTTTGTCACTTTACTTTATCATTTAAATAATGATTTCTTATTTTCAAGCACTTTGATTTCTTTGACCTTTTGGGGCTTCAAGCCATCATATGGGGGTCCTTCAACTTCGTAGAGCCATAACTCTCAAACTGTGAGGAGTTATGTGACATTCCACATACCACCGGAAATGGCATGTCAAGCACTATAAATCTAGGATAGTTTCACCAAAAACTTCATTGATCTTCATCTCATTAATACACTTGCAAGAATGGGTCCTCCAACCATTCTTCTAGGACAACTCAATCTGTAAAGCGTCTTTCCATGAGGGCTTTCACCATAAGGGGACCACTTTGGAGTTCATCCATTTGTGCACCTTATCAACCATGATAAGACAATAATGATTCATCTTTTCATCAATTCACCACTGCATCATATATATCAACTATGCATCATGTATCAATGACAACTCATTGATCCATCTCCATCAATGCATCATATCAATGATCCATCTTTATCAATTGGTTTCCACTTGGACATTTATCATTCTCATCAAGGGTATCATATCAATGATCCATCGTTATCAATTGGTTTCCACTTGGACATCTATCATTCTCATCAAGGCATATTCATTGTTCATCAATCATCAATCAATCAATTACTTGACATCAATTAATGACATCAATCATCAATCAATCAATTACTTGACATCAATTAATGACATCAATCAAACCAAACCATTTAGATCAATGACGTATGATCCAAAAATATCCCACATAATCAAACCATTAGCATCAATGACAACATGATCCAACACCTTGCTCATGAGAAATTGGAAGCATTAAGAGAAGGTTAGCCAGCTCTGCACTATGACCTATGGAACTATGACCTCTAGAACTATGACCTCTGGAACTATGCCCTCTAGAACTATGAAATATGGAACTATGACCTTTGGAACTATGACTTGTGGAACTATGACCTCTAGAACTATGACCTCTGGAACTATGGCCTTTGGAGCTATGACCTTTAGAACAATGACCTATGGAATTGTGACCTGTGGAACTGTGACCTCAAGAACTATGCCCTCTGGAACTATTCCCTCTTGAACTACGCCCTATGGAACTATGCCCTCTGGAACTTTGACCTCTGGAACTGTGACCTCTGGAACTGTGACCTTTGGAACTATGAACTTTGGAACTATTCCCTCTAGAACTATGACCTCTGGAACTATGACCTGTGGAACTATGACCTATGGAACTATGACCTATGGAACTGTGACCTGTGGAACTGTGACCTGTGGAACTGTGACCTATGGAACTATTACCTATGGAACTACTCCCTCTGGAACTATGACCTCTGGAACTACGCCCTCTGGAACCTTGACCTCTGGAACTATGACCTATGGAACTATGACCTGTGGAAATATGACATCTAGATGACATAGTTCCAGATGACATAGTTCCATAGGACATAGTTCTAGAGGACATAGTTCCAGATGACATAGTTCCAGAGGAAATAGTTCCAGATGACATAGTTCCAGATAACATAGTTCTAGAGGAACCATGTCCACATAATGTATGCCTCTGGAACTATGTCCTTTGGAACTACGCCATGTGGAACTACACCCTCTGGAAATACACCCTCTTGAATTATGACCTCTGGTAGTACACCCTCTGGAACTATGTCCTCTAGAACTACGACCTATGGAACTATGACCTGTGGAACTATGACCTATGGAACTGTGACCTGTGGAACTGTGACCTATGGAACTATTACCTATTGAACTACTCCCTTTGGAACTATGACCTCTGGAACTACGCCCTCTGGAACCTTGACCTTTGGAACTATGACCTCTAGAACTACGCCCTTTGGAACTATGACCTCTGGAACTACGCCTCTGGAACTACGCGTAGTTCTAGAGGTCATAGTTCCACAGGGCGTAGTTCCACAGGGCGTAGTTCCAAAGGTCATAGTTCCAGAGGCGTAGTTCCAGAGGGTGTAGTTCCATAGGTCATAGTTCCAAAGGGCATAGTTCCATAGGGCGTAGTTCCAGAGGTCATAGTTCTAGAGGGTGTAGTTCCACAGGTCATAGTTCCACGGGGCATAGTTCCACATGGCGTAGTTCCAAAGGACATAGTTCCAGAGGGCATACTACCAGAGGTGATAGTTCCATAGGACGTAGTTCTAGAGGGCGTAGTTCCACAGGGCGTAGTTCCAGAGGACATAGTTCCAGAGGCGTATGCCATGTGGACATAGTTCCTTTGGATCTATGTCATCTAGAACTATGTCATCTGGAACTATGTCATCCAAAGGGCATAGTTCCAGAGGGCGTAGTTCCAGAGGTCATAGTTCCAGAGGGCGTAGTTTCACAGGTCATAGTTCCAGAGGGCGTAGTTCCAGTGGTCATAGTTCTAGAGGGCATAGTTCCACAGGTCATAGTTCCATAGGTCACAATTCCACAGGTCATAGTTCCAGAGGGCGTAGTTCTAGAGGTCATATTTCCAAAGGGCATAGTTCTAGAGGGCGTAGTTCCAGAGGTCATAGTTCCAGAAGCGTAGTTCCAGAGGGCGTAGTTCCACAGGTCATAGTTCCAAAGGGAGTAGTTCCAGAGGGCATAGTTCCATAGGTCATAGTTCCAAAGGGCATAGTTCCACAGGTCATAGTTCCACAGGGCGTAGTTCCACATGGCATAGTTCTAGAGGACATATTTCTAAAGGCGTAGTTCCAGAGGGTGTAGTTCTAGAGGTCATAGTTCCAAAGGGAATAGTTCCAGAGGGTGTAGTTCCAGAAGTCATAGTTCCAGAGGTATATTTCCACAGGTCATAGTTCCAAAGGGCGTAGTTCTAGAGTTCATAGTTCCAGAGGGCGTATTTCCAGAGGTCATAGTTCCAAAGGGCATAGTTCTAGAGAGCGTAGTTCCAAAGGTGATCCGGATTTATGCAGGAATGAAATGTAAGAAGAAAATAACAGAGTATGCACAATAGTATTGCAGAGAACACGGTGATACAGTAAACACACACTTCTATTAATTAATGAAATAGAGAAACCGTAAAACTGTTGAACAATACATAGCTTGAATGGTGGTAGCATATCCCTAATAAGAGATGTGGCAGCTACACTCATCCGTGACCAAGCTAATTACAAAAAGAGGCCGAAGGGCCTTATTTATCAAAAGCAGGAAGGTAGAAACCAAAAACCTAACCCTAGAAGATGAAATGCCAAAAGTCAAGTGGGCCATGTTTGGGTAAGTTAGTCCATCAACTTCTCGGAGTCATAACTATTGCATACGATCTCCGTTTGGGGCGCACGATAGCTCGTTGGAAAGATCTATCTGAGGCCTACAACGCTCAAGACAAAATAGCATCATAGATGATATTTTTCCAGAGCAACATACCCAAAAAAACATCGTTTAGGGCCTCAAAATGGCCCCGGAAGTTCAGGACTCGAAAAAACTGCTAAAAATAGTAAATTACCAGAAATGCCAGAAAACTATTTTGAGCCAGATGGAAAGGTGGGCGGCCACCGATACCCATCTAGATTATTCCTCCCCCCTTAAGAAGAAATGATCCCCATTGCGTCAAGTGCCGGGATAAGATGGGGGAATTTCGGCTGAATTTGGCTCCGGGTGAGCCACTTGCCCTGATGCAGGAACTGCCCAGCCTTCACGACTCGATAGAGCTGGACACATTGCTGGCGAGTGCCCTTGACCTGTGAATCCATGATCCGATCAACTGTTTCCTTCTCCAAACAGTCAGGGTTGAGTTCTATTGTTTCCAACTACTCGGCCACTTCTGAGGTGTCCAGTAATGGTGGAAAATAGGGGCGAAGGAGCTCAACATTGAATACAGTGTCCAAGCCAAGAGATGGAGGGATGATTAATTCAAAAGCATTATCCCCGATAGCCTTAGTGATAGTATATGGCCCATAATGAAGTGGGCATAGCTTTCGATGAGGTCCCATGAGTCTATCTTTCTGCAAATGCAACCAAACCTTATCACCCACCTGGTATGTGTGTGGCACCCAATGCTGGTCATGACGCTGCTTGTACTTGGCATTGGCTTCTTCCAGAATGTCATGGACTTGTTGGCGAATGTGTTGGATCCGTTACACAAATTTGGTGGCTTTATCAACCTCAGTCTGAGCCCGACAAGATGTTGCATGTGTGGAGGCAATGGGCAGAGCTACATCAATGGGGGCCAATGGTTGAAACCCCATGCATGCTTGAAAAGGGCTATGACCGGTAGAGCTGTGAAGGGATTTGTTGTAGCTATGTTGAACATACGATAGGTTCTCGTCCCATGTGCGGGGGTGTTTAGAATTATACATCCGCAGGATATGCACAATCATGTGATTCACTACTTCTGTCTGCCCATTAGTTTGGGGATGGAAGGTTGTCGACTGTGTGAGCTTGGTATCCATAAGTGACCAGAGGTTGGACCAAAATGTGCTGAGGAACTTGCTGTCATGATCTGAAATGATAGTCTGGGGTAGCCCAAAATGTACCCAGACGCATTCAAAGAAGAGCTTAGTAGTGGCTTCAGCAGAGATACTTTTCTTCCAGGCAGACAAAATGGCCAATTTAGAGAAGCGATCCACGACCACAAACGCACAGTCATTCTGATGCTTGGTTGGAGGCAGTTCGGACATGTAATCCATGGAGATAGATTCCCAAGGCCCATTGGGAATAGAAAGAGGGGTATACAACCCTTGTTTCTTAATGGATGGTTTGGCGATGGCGCAGGTAGTGCAAGATCTGATATACTTTCTGACATCTTGTCGAAGCTTTGGCCAATAAAAATACTTCTGCAACACTGCTATTGTATTTTCGGTGCCAAAGTGTCCTGCGACCCAACTGTAATGCGCTTCCCAGATCAGCTTCACGCGCTCACTTGAAGGAACACAGACGTGGCCTAGGTGGCATAATAGTCCATCCTGGAGATGAAAATCAGTCACTGGAGTGTATGCACAAACTACTCGATAGGTGGCCAAAAAGTCAGGATCACTGTCATATAAGTGAGACCACCCAGAGGTTTCATGGCCACAAGAGTTAAGCATTGTGGTGAGTGCGGCCACAGGTGGTCGACTGAGGCAATCAGTGACATGGTTGGTGTTGCCCTTCTTATATTTTATGTTCAGGTGAAATTGCTGCAGGTATGCGGACCACTTTTGGTGGCGGTCATTTTGCAATTTCCCTTGTGTTTGCACAAACTACAAGGGCTTGTGGTCAGTGTGAATAACTGTCTCTTTGCCTAAGAAGTAATGCTTCCATTGTCGGCAAGCTTGGACAATGGAGTACATTTCCTTGTCATAGGTGGGGTACTTTCGAACTGTATCTGAAAGTGTCTCACTATGATATGCCACTGGATGGCCATGCTGAGTGAGGACTACGCCAACAGCATAATCTGAAGCATTTGTCTCAATTTCAAAAGGTTGTTGCAGATCCGGGAGAGTAAGGAGGGGCGCTGAACATAAGCACTGCTTAAGTTCCTCAAATGCTTGTTGCTGAGTAGGGGACCAAAAGAATTTGGTTTTAGCCCCACCTTTGGTCACATTGCTAAGGGCCCAAGCAATGTTAGAGAACCCCAACACGAACCTGCGATAAATGTTGGCCAACCCTAGGAAGATGCGGAGCTCTGTAATGGTCCTTGGGGTCGGCCAGTCGCGAATGACTTGGATCTTGGCCGGATCCACATGCACACCTTGTTCATTCACAATGTATCCCAAATACTGAATTCCCTTCATCCCGAATGAGCATTTTTCGAGATTGGCATATAACTTGTGCTATCGCAGGGTGCAAAGGACTTCCTCAATATGTTGTAAGTGGTCTTCCCATGTTCTGCTGAAGATGAGGATATCATCGAGATAGACGACCATAAAAGAATTGGTGAATGGTCGCAGTATATCATCCATCATCCTCATGAAGGTTGTCGGAGCATTAGTTAAGCCGAAAAGCATGACCAACCACTCGAAAAGGCCTTCCCGAGACTTGAAGGCAGTCTTCCAGACATCAGTCGCCTCAATTGGGACCTGGTGATAACTAGACTTCAGATCAATCTTGTTGAAATACTTGACGCCCTTTAGTTGATCAAGGAGATCATCAATCCGGGGGATAGGATACCGATTCCAGACTGTGATTTTGTTTAAATCTCTGTAATCAATACAGAGTCGCCAAGTCCCATCCTTTTTCTGTACTAGCACAATCAGGCTCCCGCAAGGTGAGGAGCTTGGTCGAATATGCCCCTTTTGGAGTAATTCCTCGATCTGGCGCTTGATCTCTTCGTTTTCCATGAGGGAACGTCTGTAAACTGGCCCGTTCAGCACAGGTGCCCCGGGTATCAAGTCAATGGAATGCTTGACCTGACAATGGAGCGGCACTCCGGCAGGGGAAGTGAAGATGTCCTAGTATGATTCCATGATCTTGTCTACTTGTCTGTGTTGTGCAGAGTGACCCTATGTAGAGGTGGTAGATGTGGTCGTGGTCTTTAGTTTCCTTTTTGGACGAATCATCAGGAGTATGAATTTGCCAGTCTGGGAAATCACCTTCTTGCACTACTTAGCTGTGATGAGAGAGACTGCGGTAGTGGGAACTACCTCTGGTATCCGATAGCGTTGTTTTCTCAAAGTAACAATGACACTACAAGGCCTGGATTCATACACAGCATGGTGTTTCCACATATATGGTTGTCCTAAAAGAACATCAGAAACTTCAAGTGGAGCAACATCACACATTATCTCATCTTTGAAGGGTTTGATGTTGTACGGTAGGCGACACTGCTAGCTAATGCGGATGTCTCACCCTAGAGTGAGCCACCCAATGTTGTATGGTTGTGGATGCGGCAATGTTGGCAGGTTCAGCCGCTTGACGACCTTTACTGAAATCAGGTTCTTTTGGCTTCCACTGTCAACAATGAAATGTAATGGCTTCCCCTGTACCCACATCTACGAGTGGAAGAGGCGCTCCCCTTCTTCTGTCTCCTCTGGATCGTCGGGCTGGATCTTTGTGGTGGCAATGGTGACGTTGGGTTCTTCTTCAATGATCTTCCTTCCATGATCTGCCTCTAATTCCGATTCAGATCCTGGATCTGACTCGGGCACTTTCATCTCAGTAAGTAGTGATTGTTTCGCACGACACTCATCAATGTTGTGCGTGGGACTCTTATGGAGCTCACACCATTTTCCAGTGTCTTTCTTTGTCTTCCAGTTACCCTTCTTCGCCTATGGCTTAGGCTGGTTGTCCGAGGGTTGGATATCTTTGCTATGTACTTTGTTCTGCGAACTAGGGTTTCCCTTACCCTGCGTCTAGTTTGTCGAACTGAACTCCTGCTTGTTCTTTTGCTTAAATTTTTTCTCGATTTTCACAGCATACTGGTAGGCGGCACCCAATGACAAGATGTCCAGGAATTCCATCTCAATAAGAATGTACCGATGCAGGCCGCTGCAATATTTCAGAACCAGGTGCCACTCAAAGCCTTTGATACCGAGCTTCGTGCGTAGGGTATGGAAGTTGTTCGTGTACTTTGTCACTGCTTGGTCCCTTTCTTGTCGCAGAGTTGCCCATTTTGTGTATTGGTCATCATAGTTCCCCATAGGGAAGTATTTCTCCTTGAGGCCATCAATGAAGGATGCCCATGTGGGTTCTATCCCAAACAACGTGGGTTCATTAACCTCTTTTTCCTCTTTCTGTTCACAGAGGGTTTCCCACCAATCCTTGACATGGGGGACTACCTTAAGAAGTGCAAATGTAATCTTTTCTCTGTTGGAAAAGTTATGGACCGAGAAGTAATCCTCGAGCTGATTCAACCATTTTTTCAGAGCATCTGCATCTATTTGACCTTTAAATAAGGGAATATCAAAATTAACTTGTACCTTGAAAGGGGTTGGTCCTCCAAACTGATTGTTGGTCGAGGTTCCTTCCGTGGAGGTCGGCAACCATCGAAGAATTTGGGCAAAATTGTCCATCATCTTGTTCTGTTGTCGCGCGAGAGCCTCCTCAAGCAACATCTTGATAGGATCTCCTGCTCTGTCATCTCGTTTTTCCTCCACCATGGGCGGTTGTTTGTGCCAGAGAGGGGTTTCTCTCTCGAGCTGAACTAATTCGAGACCCAACTCCTTATATCCCGACCTCGTCGGTGACATGCACAAAAAAATGACAAAAGAGAAGTCTGCTCTGATACCACTGATCTGGATTTATGAAGGAACGAAATGTAAGAAGCAAATAATAGAGTATGCACAATAGTATTGTAGAGAACACATTGATACAGTAAACAGACACTTCTATTAATTAATGAAATAGAGAAACTGTAAAATTGTTGAACAATAAATAGCTTGAATGGTGGTAGCATATCCCTGATAAGAGATGTGGCGGCTACGCTCATCCGTGACCAAGATCATTACAAAAAGAGGCTGAAGGGCCTTATTTATCAAAAGTAGGAAGGTAGAAACCAAAAACCTAACCCTAGAAGATGAAACGCCAAAAGTCAAGTGGGCCATGTTTGGGTAAGTTAGTCCATCAACTTCTCGGAGTCATAACTATTGCATACGATCTTTGTTTGGGGCGCACGATAGCTCGTTGGAAAGATCTATCTGAGGCCTACAATGCTCGAGACAAAATAGCATCATAGATGCTATTTTGCGACAGAAACATACCCAAAAAAACATCGTTTAGGGCCTCAAAATGGCCCTGGAAGTTCAAGACCTGAAAAAACTGCTAAAAATAGTAAATTACCAGAAATGCTAGAAAACTGTTTTGAGCCAGATGGAAAGGTGGGCGGCCACTGATACCCATCTGGATCAAAAGGTCATAGTTCCAGAGGCGTAGTTCCAGAGGGCGTAGTTCCACAGGTCATAGTTCCAAAGGGTGCAGTTCCAGAGGGTGTAGTTCCAAAGAGCGTAGTACCAGAGGTCACAGTTCTAGAGGGTGTAGTTCCAAAGGTCATAGTTCCATAGGGCGTAGTTCCACAGGTCATAGTTCCAAAGGGTGTAGTTCCAAAGGGCATAGTTCCATAGGTCATAGTTCCATATGGCATAGTTCCACAAGTCATAGTTCCATAGGTCACAATTCCACAGGTCATAGTTCCAGAGGGCGCAGTTCTAGAGGTCATAGTTCCAAAGGGCATAGTTCTAGAGGGTGTAGTTCCACAGGTCATAGCTCCAGAGGAGTAGTTCCAGAGGGCGTAGTTCCACAGGTCATAGTTCCAAAGGGCGTAGTTCCACAGGTCATAGTTCCAGAGGGCGTAATTCCACGGGTCATAGTTCCGCAAGTCACAATTCCACAGGTCATAGTTCTAGAGGTCATAGTTCCAAAGAGTGTAGTTCCAGAGGGTGTAGTTCCAAAGGTCATAGTTCCAAAGGCGTAGTTCCAAAGGGCGTAGTTCCAGAGGTCATAGTTCCAAAAGGCGTAGTTCCAGAGGTCATGGTTCCAGAGGGCGTAGTTCCACAAGTCATAGTTCCACAAGGTGTAGTTCCACATAGCGTAGTTCCAGAGGACATAGTTCCAGAGGCGTAGTTCCAG
>ML792543.1:25824-40201 GCA_009831015.1 Picea engelmannii
CGACTTTTCATTTCCTTTGGCCCTTCATCTTATTTTCCATCAATAAACCACTATGCATTTCCTTTAAACTACTACCTAGCTACCATGCATTATTGGCATCTGTTGTTGACTATGTTTATCCTTATTGCATTACATTTACTTTATCCACATGCTCCACATTTCTTTTAGTCCTTGCTCTACATTTTTTTTTCCCTTTCTCTACATCTCGTTTGGTGTCTTCTTCTCATCTCTTGAAGGCCGACATTTGAACTTACATTCATCCCTTGAACCAATGACCTCTTGAACTTTATTTTCATTCATAAATCAATGAATATAAACTAGGTAAGGTGTTCAACCCATGAAATTGGACGAGTACTAAATTTTTTATTAGCTACTAGGTTCGTTTTATAATTAAAATCTTACATTTTTTTTCGCGTGTGTAATGCATCTCACTAGAATCAAATTTATCTGAATAATTTTATATAAGTTATGATGGTTCTTTCTTAAGTAATTCATGTCGGAATAGTTATGCGATTTATTCCTCCTAGTTATATTTTTAAACAAAAAACTAGAATTTTTTTTGTCTTTGTCTAATGCATGTCATCACCATTATGATGGAAATTTTTAAGCCCTAAATAGTGTCACATTACCCCTTAATTGGGGAATATTACATTAATAATTTTATTTTATTTATGTCGGCTTGGGTCCATTAGTTGTAATTGTACCTCCTAGTCTCCTATATATACCAATGAGACATTTTCATTTTGAAGCATCTTGGACTTGGACATTTATGTGGTGTATAATGAGGTTGCCCCCTCTAAGAGGATTATTATCTAAAATTCTCTCTTTTTCAAGGCGTTGAGTACTTATTATGATGTTTTTCTATGCTATATTGATATTTGGTTCTTAACATATTGTATCAGAGCTCAAGGTCCTTTTCTTTGCTGCTACATGTGAGACACCTTGGAATTTTCACTATAATGTTTTTTCTAAAACATTTCAGAAGGAACCCCTTGGAAGATATTTAGTAAACGGATCAAGGTACATTGGGTTAAAATTTCAGCTCCTGAGGCCTTATACTTTCAGAGATACAGCCTATGTAAGATAGAGTTCTGGAATCATCATGAATTGATTCATCGCAGAATTTGTGCTATAAAACATTTTATGTAACGTTTCAAACCTCGAAATACAGAGGTTATTCAGAGAAATTATCAAGGTATCTTTGATAAAAATTTCATCTTCTGCTTCATGTTACATTTATATATACACCATGTGGAATATAGGGTATTCGACTAGTCCTATTGACTAGTCTCAAGCAAGTGTTCCGAGTAAAACAATCACAACTTATTCCTGGATTATCCAAATTGAGTGATACCAGTTGCATTGGATAGTGGACAATCCTTAGTATTTTTGGTACAAGTTTCATAATTTTATATCAATTATTTTGTGTGAGGCACCCTATGAAGGAGAGATCTCCTCGAAAGTCCAAAAATCATCAAGTTGTTGGGAAGTTACCATAAATTCCACCTAGCACATCAAATTTTGATCAAAGCTATGGAATTACAGAGAAGAAATATCATAGAAATACAAAAAATAAATTTTCATACCCAGAAGGGTGGAAACTTTGGAGATACAGCAGAAGAAAGATTGTCTAGCAGGAACCACCTCAAAATCAAGGTTTAAAAGTGATACTTGGCCAACATGCCACCAAAAAAGGGAACTTCTACACCAAATAAGCCTCCAGATAGTCCTACTTGGACTCTTGATGAAGGTGAAGAAATGCGTAGGGACATAAATGAATTACAAAAGAAGACAATGACAAAATATGAACTACAAGGGATGATGGATTCAACTGAAGCTAAATTGGAGGAAATAATGGATACTAAGATGGATGGTTTAAAAAGGGAGATCATGGAAGGATTGAAAAATTTCCTAATAGAGAGGACACCTAAAAGTGAAAATGTATCCCAAGAAATTCATGATGAGGACACAATGAAGATGAATCAAGAATGGAGAAACTCCAACTTTGGGTTGAAGACCAACCACGTTCCTAATATCGATATGAGGAAGTTTGATGGAAAGGGCCCAATCACATGGAGACTTCAGATGGAGCAATTCTTTGATCTACATAATGTTCCACATACACAAAAGGTACAAATTTATTCTTTATATTTAGAACCCAATCAATTTGTGGTATCGATGGCTTTGTTCTCACAAATCACTCGTCACTTGGACAATTTTCACGGATGAAATGATAGCACACTATGAGGATACAAGGAGCAATACCTTCTTTAGCCAATTGATAAATCTCAAGCAAAATGGTTAAGTTACATAGCACATTAAGAACTTCCAAAGATTGAATATAAAGGTAACAAATATTCCAGATGAGAACTTGATTGATGTATTCATCGGAACTTTAAAAGATAACATTCAACATGAGGTTTGCCTTTGGGAACCCAAATCATTGGAGAATGCATTTAGGGTGGAAAGAAATGTTGAAATTAAAAATATGGCTATGGCTACTAGAAGGACCAATCCTAACATCTATCAAGAGAATAATTCTCCTTCTTCTAAAACACCTCAACCTACAAGGTTGACACCTCAACAATTGGAGGAAAGAAAAGAAAAAGGTTTATTCTTTAATTGTGACAGCAAGTACAGTAAGGGACATAAGTGTGGTGAGAAGAAATCATTCTACATACATTGTGAAGATGAATAAGAACAAGAACAAGAACAAGAACCATCTCAAGATGAAAACGTAGAAGCAATTTCTTCTGAAGAGTTGGATCCCATGATATCGTGTAATGAATTGGATGGAATCAGCACTCCTAAAACCCTCAATATTGAAGGATATATCAAAAAGAAAAAGGTAATAGTCCTAATTGATTCTGGTAGTAATCATAATTTCATTCACTATAAATTAGCCAAAGCTCTCAATTGCTTTGTATATCCAGCACGAGAGCTTCAAGTAATGATTGCAGATGGAGGAACTATCAATTGCTCAGGAAAATGCAATAAGATCAATATTACTATGGGGGTGTATGTAATGAATAGTCAAATGATTGCTATACCCATGGGTGGTTTTGATGTCTTACTAGGAATCTAATGGTTACAATCATTAGGAACTGTGGCTTTTAATTTTCAAGAACTTTTCATGAAAATTTCATTGGAAGGAAAAGAAATTGAGTTAAGAGGTATCATAGGGAAACCCAGTAAGGTGATAAGCTCTAATGACATAACAAAATTATTGAAAAGAGGAATCAAGGTGTTATTGCACAATTATGCTCACTAGATGTTCAAACATCTAAGCCATCTATTCCCCTAGATCTCCAAGGGATCATTGATAAGCATTCCAAAGTATTTGAAGATATTCCCAAAGGTCTTCCACCCACTAGAAATCATGATCATGATATTCACCTAATTCATGGGAGTGTTCCTCATAACATCAGGCCGTAAAGATACCCTTATGTCCAGAAGAATGAAATTGAGCATATGGTTGAAGAAATGTTAGAGGCTGGCATTATTAGACCTAGGAAAAGTTCTTACTATTCACTGGTGGTAATTTTATTCAAGAAAGATGGCTCATGGTGTATGTGTCCATATTATAGAGAGCTCAAAAAGATCACTATTAAAGATAAGTTTCCCATTCCTATCATTGATGAATTTTTAGATGAACTAAATGGAGCAATCTATTTCACAAAGTTGGATCTTCGTTCAGGGTATCATCAAATTAGAATGAAGGAAGAAGATATCCCAAAAACAACATTCTGAACTCATGAAGGCCATTATGAATTTTTGGTCATGCCTTTGGCCTTACAAATGCACCTTCCACATTCCAAGGGTTGATGAATTTCATTTTCAAGCCCTTCCTTCGAAAATTTGTGTTAATATTTTTTGATGATATACTAATCTATAGAAAGTCTTGGGAGGATCATGCGCGACATGTTGACAAGGTGCTACAACTACTAAAGGAGCAACAACTATATGCCAAACCGTCCAAATGTTTCTTTGGGGTGAAGGAGGAAGAGTATTTGGTTCATATTGTATCTCATGAAGGGTTCAAGGTAGACCCTAACAAGATTAAGGCCATGATGGATTGGTCGATTCCCAAAACATTGAAGAATCTTAGAGGATTTTTGGGTTTGACAGGTTACTACCACAAGTTTGTTCGAAACTATGGGAGAATAGAAGCACCTTTAATGGCACTAACTAAGAAGATGCATTTTCATGGACTCCAGAGGAAACTAAATATTTTGAACAACTTAAAGAGGTGATGTCTAAATCTCTTGTTTTGACCACACCAGACTTCACAAAAACCTTTATTGTGGAATTTGATGCCTCAAGAAATGGAATTGTTGATGTCCTAATGCAAGAAGGAAGGGCCCTGGGCCTTGAAATTCGGACACTCAAGGGAAAGGACTTACACAAACCCATTTATGAGAAGGAAATGATGGCAATACTACATGCACTGAAGAAATGGCACCATTACCTAATAGGTAGGAACTTTATGGTCAAAAGAGATCATGATAGTCTTAAATACTTCTTGGAATAAAGACTATATTAAGAAGAACAACAAAAATGGGTGACCAAGATATTGGGTTATCATTTTGAAATCATCTATAAAAAAAGGGAAGAAAAATGTTGGGGAAGATGCACTCTTGAGAAAGGATGAAGATGTTGAGGCCTTTCTTTGTGCTATCTTGATCATCCAACCCCATTGGATAATAGAAACAAGGAATGAATGGAAGAATGACGAAAATGTGTGGACTCTCATTCAAAGGTTGCAGAAGGATTCCAGTGCATCAGATACATTTACATGGAAAAATGATTCATTGTGGTACAAATATTTCTTATACTTATGTAAGAACTCCCAACTCAAAAAAAAGGTACTATTGGAATTCCACATCTCTCTAGTAGGAGGGCACTCGGGATTTTTGAAAACCTACCATATGGTCAAGAAGGAATATTTTTGGGATGGCCTTCAAACTGATGTTCAAATGTTTATAGCAGAATGTTTGGTTTTCCAACAAAATAAGGTGGAAACAATTAAGACCCCGGGTCTTTTACAACCATTAGCCATCCCAAATCAGTGTTGGGAGGAGGTTTAGATGGATTTCATCACAGGGTTACCGAAGTCTGAAGGAAAGAGTTTCATCATGCTGATTGTTGATAGACTGACCAAGTATGTATTCTGAGGCTTTTCTATGTTATATTGGTATTTGGTTCTTAATATAATTAAATCAAGATATATGTGTTACACATCAAAATTTGACACTTTCATAAATGTGTCACATTTGTCGCAAGTGTCGCGCATGGCGCAAACGTCACATTATAATTGTAGCAGGTGTCACATGTGGTGCAAACATCACATACTACATGTCGTAAGTGTCGTACATAAACCATCGCAAGTGTCACAAGTGTTGTAACATGCCTCATACACTTTTAGTAAGGGTCGCGACTCAATCAACACCACAAAAAAACTTGTCACAACCGCCAAATCATGTTAGAAGAAAAATCCCCATCATTTGGCAGTCGAAGCATATCGTTTTACATGCGATTTTGACTATTATAGGGAATTTTAGAAGACTGGAGCTCCCCTTCCCATAGTTAGGCAGTGCTAGTTCTCTCTATGCCATACTAAGGGTGTTCCATGGCATTTTTTCTTTATCATAAAGGGAGCACCATTGTTCGTTGGAGGAAATCTTGGTGAATCCCACCTTCTTCTAAGGGACAAATCTGAAAGGATAGTTTCTTTTTGGCTCGAATCCTACTCCATGGATCTATCTTAGTAAAGAATCACAACCTATGGAGCCATATCCTCAACCTATTCCAAAAATACTCAAGGTGGTTGAACCTCTAAAATCTTATAAATTGGAGGCATTTCCATGGTGAAAAGGAGGAAGAAATCAGTGAAATATCATCATTTTGATTTGGGATTATTTTTGCAAGGGTTGTTGGACTAGGAGAGATTAGAGAGGCTACTACAACATTAATCTTGGTCTGTAAGTATTCTCTTTTGGTTCTCATTAAATAAACTTGGCCTATTTCCTTCAAGCTTGTGTATTCTTGCATGTGTGTGTCTACTATTATATTAATCTTTGTAGATGAATTTGTTTTACCTAATCAACTAGAGTAGAAGATAGTCATTTCTCTTTGTTTCATATTCCAGGTATCAAGTTGCACGAAGGGGTTTGAAGATGGAGCTCATAGATTGAAAGTGGGGAGGAAAAACTTATTAAAAAGGTACATCATGCCCTTTCTCCCTCTCTCTTTTTGATAGGTTAAATTGAGTTTAAAGGGATGTTAGTGCCCACTTGTAGTTTTTCTGTCTTGTAATACAGGTTTAGGAATCCAAGGAAGGTTTCATCTATCTCTAGGGGAATCTCTATGTAACAATATGTCTTATAGATTTGTTCTTTAAAGGAAAATTTTGAAATATTTATCTTGTTGTTTAGTTCTACCTAACTTTGGTTTGTCTAAATAGCTTTTCAGATGAAAAAAATGTTTTCTATTAACTCAAGACCCATAATCATTTGGAGTATTTTTTATTTATTTTTGTTCTCTAATTGAACATTCATGTTTGTGTCGATTTTTGCAAAATTCATATCATGATGGCTATACCAACATTACAATATGCATGCTAGGTATTTTTTTGATGGAAAACATGTAGATTTTTCTATCTTTCTCTAATAATTTCCATCATGATGATGTTACTTCTCTAGAGAGATACATGTTGGCTAGGTTTTGTTTTTAAGAAAACCCTAAAGTCTTTTGAATATTTTTTGGCTCTATGTGAGCTCGTTTTTTTATGAATAGTTTTTGAGATGCACAACGATATTTTTTGTTAAATTATAACCCATAATCCCATGAAAATATTGTTTATTTTTAAAGTGAAAACCAATATTTCTACCTTTTTTAAACTAATTCATGTCATGGAGGTCATGCTAATATTATAGTAGGATATATGCCTACTATCATTTGAACATAAAACCTACAAAGTTTTCTATGTTTTTGTAATTCATATCATCATAGTCATGTTAGTGTTATAGAAAGATATAGGCCTAATATCCTTCTTCTTCTTTTGTCATTCTCATTGTTTTGTAGGAATTTTCATTATACACTTTGTTATTATCCTATTTGTTTATCTTTGCTTGTCATTGGAATCATTCTAGTGTTATAACAAGATATATGTTGGTTGGGTTTGTTTTTTAATCTGCAAAATTATAAATAATTTTCCTTTTATGTAATGCACATAATGCACATCATGTCAGTGTTATATGTTGGACATGTGTTTTTTCATTCTCATTATTTTATAGAAAAACCCATTATATGTTGTTTTATTACAATGTATTTATCTTCATTTCTCGAGTTGGTTCTAATAATTATGATACATGTGTCTCATGGTAGGAACCACTCAAATCATCGTGAAGTAGAGATATAAAATGGAATTTCTAGCAAATAGCATTTTTTTTCTACTTATCCGATTGCTTGAATCCCACAACTACTGCCTTGTCCGATTGTGTAATGTGATACACCACATCAATATTTGAGTCACCTTCATTTCCCACCACTTAAGAAATTAGAAAATCATAGAACCCTTGCTAACGTGTTGAGGGGAAAGGGGGTCCAAAGTTGATCTCGGTGGAAATCAATGACCACCCACCTATTCCACTGGATCAAAATAGGGGTGTCCACATTGGTCGTTTTTCTACGGTTTTTCAGGTCCTGAATTTCTAGGGTCATTTCGAGGCCCTAAACGACGTTTTTTGGGCACGACAACAACCAGACAATAGTCAAATGCATATTTTGGGCTAAAGGGAATATGTACTCCTCAGGTAAACCTTTCAAACAATCTATTGTGTTCCCCAAATATAGATCTTATGCAAATGTTACGCCCTTGGCAAGTTGACATACCGACTACCCCCATCGAGGCCCGCAAACCTTTTGGCGTTTCATCTTCTTGGGTTAGGGTTTTGGATTTTATTTATGATAAAAAGGCCTCTAGAGCCTCATTGTAAATATGAGCATCTTCTTGCAAATGAGCGTAGCCATCACATATCTTATGAGAGATATTATAGTTTTTGTACATTCTCTCATTAATAAAAATTGTGCATGATTGTATCTTTGTGTTTATTGAAATATTTATATATATTTCATTGTTATATCTCTTCCTTAATTTTGTTCTAAAATAATCCATATTAGTGGTTTCAAAGAAGGCTACTCCTTTTCGTTTATTGTGCATGTCCTCGACGAGGTTAGGATATAGATAGTTGGGTCTCGAGCTATTTTCCCTTGAGGATAACCTCTCTTTCCATCCCAAGCATCCTCCCATGGAGGAAGAGAGGATGAAAAAGGGAGAATAATATCCCATCAAGTTGTTTCTTATGGACTCCCTTGCACAACAAAGGAACGATATGTTAGAGAAATTTCCTAAATCCTTCAACGATTTTCGAGAATAACAGGGATGTGTTCATCAACTAGTCACTTTGGAGACACTACCACATTCAAGGTACAAGTTAATTTTGATATTCTCATATTTGAAGGTCAAACTGATGTGGATGCTTTGGGAAAATGGTTAAATTTGTAGAAGGTTATTTCTATGTTCACAATCTGTCCGATGGAGAAAATATCACCTTTGCACTCCTTAAGGCTCTCCCCCATGTTAAACATTGATGGGAAACTTACTCGGCGAAAACTCCATAGATTAGTCTGGAATATTTGGGGCTGAAACCACTAGGTAATTTTTATGGATGTGGTCAAGGAGAAATATTACCCTATGGGAAACTATGATGACCAGTACATGAGATGGACCACACTGCCTCACAAGCGGGACCAAATAGTGTCGGAGTTCACAAATACCTTCCATACCTTGCGCACCAGTTGGGTATCAAAGACTCTCATAGGCATTTGGTTATGAAATACTGTGAGGCTCTACATAGGTACATACATACCAAAATGAATTTTTTGGACATCTCATCACTAGGATTCTCTTATAGATATGTTTTCAAAATCGAGTGGAAATTCAAGCAGCAGAACACGCCAGAATTTGGTTCTGCAAATCCACAACAACCAAAGTAGGGTAAAATAATACCTAACCCACAGAATATTCAACCTCAAGACAACCATTCCAAGCCACAATAAAATAAGAGCAATGGGAAGACGAAGAAGGACACTGGTAAGTGGTGTGACTTCCATAAAATCCCTTGGCACAACACTGATGAATGTCGCTCAAAAACGTCATTGGTGGTCGAGCTCAAAGAAACGGAGTCGATCCTTGACTTAGAATTTGTTGCAGAACCCACTATTACTATCGCATCTGCAAGAATCCAACCAGAAGAACCAGAGGATCCTAAGGAGGGGGAGTTAATTTTCCATTCACATATGTGGGTGAATGGTACCTCGCTACATTTTATTGTTGATAGTAGAATTCGGAAGAACCTCATCTCAATAGAGGTCATCAAGCAGTTGGAGTTGCCTACAACACCACACCCGTAGCCATACAACATCAGATGGCTCCACCAAGGAAGAGATCTGTGTGTTAGCCAGCAGTGACACCTGCCATATGACATCCATCCCTTTAATGATGAGGTACTGTGTGATGTTTCCCCATTGGAAGTATGTGATTCTCTATTAGGCTAGCCATATATGTGGAGGCATCATTATATTTATGAGTCTCGACCCCATAGCGTTATTTTTACTCTGGGGGGTTATTCCTATATGATAACATATGTAGTTCTAACTACTGTCCCGAAACAACAGTGAGCCAAATTCATCTCACATATCACAAATTTTATCCTCTGCACAATCTGTTTAGAAGAGAACACTGCAACTACTGCAACCTCGACCCAATATCCTTCTATCCAGCATAAGAACATCAACAAGACTATAGAAGAGAACCAAGATATTCCTATTGCATATTCACCGATAGATTCCTCCCACACTCTGAAATATCATGCAGTTGGGTTGGTTAAATAGATCCAACCCCTCCAACAATATTTTCATAACATCCTTCAACAATCTAAGCAGGACAACTTATTTAGCAAGGCAAGCAACTCACCAATATTCAGATTCATCAAAAGCTTCCCCGAGAACTTCTCACAATGGAGATCATTTCTTCCTAAGGAGGTAGGATTGATATAGGATGAAGTTGGTGGCCACCCACCTATTCCACTAGCTCAAAACAAGGGTTTCCACATTGGCATTTTTTCTACAGTTTTTTGGGTGCTCAACTTTCGAGGTCATTTTAAAGCACTAAACCATGTTTTTTTGGAACGACAAAACCCAAAATATATCTAAAGGCATGGTATGGGTCGAATATAATATGTACTCCTCAACTAGACCTTTCAAATGAGCTATCGTTCTCCCCAAATGAAGATCGTATGAAAAAATTACGTCGTTGGGAAGTTGATGTATCGACTACCCCCATCCGGGCCCAAAAACATTTTTTCATTTCATCTTCCGGGGTTAGGGTTTTGGATTTTATTTATGATAAAAATTCCTTTAAAGCCTCATTATAAAGATCATAATACTCTTGTGAATGTATCCATCACATCTCTTCTCATAGATAAACTGCCACCATTCTAGTGAGTCATTCACTCTATAATTTTACAGTTTCTGTACATTCTCTCATTAATAAAAAATTGTGCATTACTGTATCTCTGTGTTTATTAAAATATTTCTATATATTTCATTTTTATATCTCTTCCTTCATTTCATTATCAAAATAATTTGGATCAAAAGTGATAAGCATGTTCGTAAGTGCCATGGGAAACCCTATTCTCCAACCTACACAAGGAAAATTATGATGCACACCCACATATGGATTATCACCTAGTTTAAAAATATTATGTCCTCTTCGATGTTGAGATGCATTATCAATTGGATGGATTGAGAAAAAAAATCAGAAAATTTGAAAATATAGAGAAAAAATTGGGGAAAAGGAACATGTCGATATTGCATGGGGACAATGAGGCTCAAGGGCCTCCGTATAAGGTAAAAAAAATATTAATACTTGTCATTTTTATAACTTTCCACATAGGTGAGGAAGAAAACAGTAATTGAATAAAGTAAAAAAATTGTAAAAGATATCATGAGAGGATTACGATGTGGTTGTGTGTTTTCAATATAACCACAATCAAATTTCAACCTATTTGGATTCCAACTTATTTGTAAAAGATGTCCACATCTCTCACATGGTTCCAACTAAAACACAAAACTCCTACATAATTGCCAACTATAAAATATTGTTCATTAGTGCTTTTCCCGTTAGCTACCCAACAGACTATCCTTCGATTCGTCCATGCCAATCACATGAGTTGAATCACATCTTATATTGGAAATCAAAGAAAAATAACAATCAGAAACTAGGAGTGGAAAAAACTTGTTGAAACTATTGGGTGGTTGTTTACCTGTCACTGAAGTAGTAGTCGCACCTATGTTGTTGAGCAATTTGTTCAGGGTCCTAGCTCGCATTCGATTTTGAAGTGATAATAATTGGTCCCTGTGATGGTCAACAACAGGGAAATATTTCACATATCCTTTGTCCATAGGATGTGAACCCATTGGGTTGAACATATCCGGCCATGAGGATCACAAGGACCATCTAGTCTTGTGTCGATGATGAAAAGATAGTTACACAAGGATACATTCAGGTTGGAATTCTTATAATCCATTGCATATTACTTAATAGTCGACAGTGTATAACATAAAAAAATCACATCCAATTAACACATTGTAGGTACAGAATCAATGTAGCTTTATTATTTTCCTTCAATCATTCAAAAACATACATGAAGAAACTCATTCATTGACAACAATATAACCTTTCTCCCTTATACATTTTCCCAGTAGTACGTTACATAGCTCCACATGCTTCTCTGTAGATTTTTCACTTATGAAAAAATCGGTATTACAATTAGAGACATTGTGAAACATAGTCTCAAAGTGAGCTCAATGACAATGACCAAAAAAACAATACAAGAAATTATACCCCCTTAGTGACCAATTGATTGAATCGCTAACTAACCTTCCTTCTATTTCCATTGATCCCTTTTATTTTCTTCTTGGCTCTAGTGCTTTGGCACTTTCATTTATGCCCCACTAGAACCTCTAACAAACAGTCCCACAAATCTATCGGTCCCATGCATTCCACATCACCTCTTTTGAATCGTGGCATTCTCAACTACCTTTCCAACTCTTCTTCTTGTTTCTCCATGATCCCTCGCGTTTCCTATAGTAATCATTCAGGGAGAATTCCTAAATATTATTTTCAGGGTTCTAGTGTGCATGTGGTGTCTTCTTGGTTTGTGGTGCACATCATAAAACTCAGACTGGTGTGCATTGGAAGAACTAGAATTAGCATGCATTAAAAAAACTGATCTCATGTGCATGCCTCATGTCACCCTTTTCACAACTACTTGAGCACGTAAAAAAACTAAAATGGTTGTGCATGAATTCATTTGTGCACATGTGCATGATATTAACCCAAACATTTGGGTGCCAAAAATACATCTGACCATAGAAAGTGTGAAAGGAAGGAAGATAAATCACACTACACAATATATTTACGATATGGAAATAAACACCATGACCATTGTTTGTGTGTAGTTATAATACCCTAGGTTCAATTTAGTAAGCCAACAAAACCCTTCAGATATTGAACCTACCGGCATCACCTGCATGCAAGTGAAGTGTCACCCGAGGTATCTAGCGAGTCTTTAATAACCAAGTTTCTACAGGGATGAGGGGGTGTGAGGATATCATCATATCCATTACTATTTATCCACCATGTGCATAATATATGTATTTCATATCCTTTGATTATTTAACAAAATCTATTGTGCATAATTAACCCACTGCATCATTCATTATTATCGTGCATTAATTATATAGTAAACAAATCTATACTAATCATGCATAAATATAACATCTATGAACAACCACATCAAAGGATACATTCATACATGAGATTTAATGTGGTTCACCCAATCCTTAGGCTACATCTGCAACAAATGGCTTATATATTAGCTTTCATGAAATCACCATACCAATCCTGCGCACTGCGCCTAATATATATTTAACATATCATACTTTCCAAACCTAACTAGATATTATGCAATGAAATCCTCTCTCTCTACAAAATCTCTCCAAAACCTCAATTAAATATTCTCACTCATAAACAACCTAATATCTTACTCTCAGCAGCCTAGTCTCCCCCAATTCATCACATATTTATACATAGATTTAGGGATGAGTACCCTAATAGTTTATCGCAAAACTCGAATATGTCCTAGTTGTTTTCCTTCGTTTTTCCTAGCATGCTATTTTTCCTTCCTTTGCGCTTGCATGTTGATTTTCCTTACTTCATGCCTGTTAACTCCCAAAATGAAACCATTCTTTCGGTTGAATTTTGTAGTCGATATCATGGCTATTGCTATCGTGTTTTCAAAGATTCATTGTGCGATGTGGAAAGTGCCCACTTTCAACAGCTAAGGAGCTCTTTTCAGCAGTTCATGCGCTGTTGAAAGTGACAAATCTTAAAAGGTTTGACAATCAGTCACAGGTGGCGCACTGTGGAAAGTACATGCTTTCCACAGCTAAGAAGCGGTTTCAATTGATATGGCGTGCTGTTGAAAGTTATTACTTTCCGCAGCTAACAGGGGCTTTCAAAGGGGTCGCGCGCTGGTGAAAATGGCAAGCGAGCATTTGGCAGAGGCGTTTTCCACGAGCCATTGCTACACAAAGAAGGAATCACGTGTGCTCATACACATTTCAAATCACATCTTTGGTTCCATATCAGACATTGTTCACAAAGGACCGTTTAGAGTTTTGAATTCCAAATGGAAAGAATGATACTTAAACTTGCAGGGCACTTTTCAATCCCTTCCCAAGCTCCAAATGAATATCTAAAAACACCATTGGATAGCTTAGATTCTCTAGATGTCGATCGACTATTCATACATGAAAAACGGATTTTTTATGACCGAGAAATTTGATTTTGAAAATCTGTTTGCTTTCCACAGCGCAAATCGATATTTTATGACCAGTTAGCTGTGGAAAGTGGCTACTTTCAACAGTGCAGGAGCAGATTTTTCAGGCAGGTGTTAGAAAAATAGGACCGCGGAGAAATAAAATAAAACAAATGCAGAAACAAAACACAAGAAACAAAATACAAGAGAGACACAGATTTACGTGGTTCACCCAGTGTGGGCTACGTCCACCAGACAAATTGCCAGGTCCTTCCTTTATTATTATCTAGCAAATGAAGGGATACAACCTACAGCAAAACCCGCTGTAACTTCCTCTTATTTCTCTCACAGTCTCCTCTCTCAGAATACAATATTCACCATCATCCATAGCCGCAATACATTTCCCTCATAAAAGAGGGTTGCCTTCTAGG
>ML792543.1:52607-65932 GCA_009831015.1 Picea engelmannii
GGTTCGATTTTGGATAGAGTAATTGGCTATTGTACTCAGACTTTCTATGTTAATACAGATCACAGGTTCCTTTCAATTTTGATTGTCAGTTTTCCATCTTTCTTCTGCATTATTATCTGTGTTGTCAAGCTTTGAATGGCTGTCATCCCATTGTTTAGCTCATAGCCTGATAATAAGTCTTTTGATTGTCTCTTAAACCCTACTTTGTACTGGTTTAGTTACAATCTGTTCTTCATCCACTTTAAAGCTACCTGCTGATTAATCAATCTTTGAGAGCACTGTCTATTTGTTTATCATTTTCATGTTTGAATGCCATAAGCTATATTGAGTTGTCCCATTGATCCACATTTACAAAATACAAAAACATTCATTTCTTAAGTTACCAAGCACCTCTGGTCTGCAACCACAGAGGGTTTCTTGGAGTGATAACAATGCCTACATGCTTAACTGTTGTTCTTCATACATTTTTTCTTGCTCTAACTTCTTCTTTAACCTTGCAAATTGCTCCCTTTTCTACTTTTGTGCAGACTCTTCAAAACTTAGTTATTCAAAATACCTATCCATAATGCCTCCAACACTCACCTGTGGATCATCTCGAGAAACTTAATCTTGTTGTGTCACACCCTTCCATGCCTCCATGAAATTTTGGAGGGTTTCTCTTGTTGTAGTGACTTCCTTCTTGACCTTGACTTCTTTCTCCACACTCTCCTCTACTACCTACGCAGTCAGGGTCGTGATCTTCTACTCACTATCTTGTGCCACTTTCTTAACCATGGCTTGCAAAACTACCAATTCCCCTATAAACCTGAGTGCTTCATCCTTTAGGGGTACTAATTTTTATTTTGTATTCTTCTCCTCTTCCCTTATTTAATCTATCTCGTTGTATGACTTCCTTTCGCAATGATGGTTGTTACGCACTCAGATGTTGGCAGTGTGCTTATATTCTTTGTGGCCTTCCCTTCCTTCCCTGTTCATTCTTTAATCTTTCCTCGACGAATTTCATCTTTGGATCCTCTGTCAACTTTTTCCAAAGATGCGTTCTTTCTTCACATAAATCCATGCACTCCTCATCCAGACTCTTAATGCTTACTAATGAGGTTATGGTTGTTATTTTTCTTTGTTCCTTCTTCTCAGGTGGTGTCCCTAGTGTAGTTCGCACTTCCAACTCCTCGATTCGATGTGGAATCCTTGAATGACCTCACTAATATTTTATACATATTCCTCAAGTGTGGCTTTTACCACCATCGACACCTTTGGAATCTCCTTATATAGTTTATGGAAAACCCTTTGTATCCTCTCTACTTGTTTCTCAGCCTCTTTCTTCTCCTTCAATATACTCTCTACCTTTTTCTCGACCCTATCCTTCTCCTCCAAATATTTTGTATAATCCTTATTTAGTTCTTCCTTATTCATCATTACCTTATCCAACTCCTTTGATGTTGAATATGCCCAAAATTGTATTTCCTACGCAATACATGTCTGCAAGACTTGTAGTGCTCCTATGGGCATATGTGAAATGACTAAGTCCAGGTGACTTAGTAATCGTGTCTTCTCATTCATCGATGGTGTGGGGAACTCAATTACATTGAGCAAGATATTCAAAACTATACACCCTATTTTTATCTCTGATAGTGAAGAGGTGGTGGCCCTTGCTTCCAAATAATGCTTGTTCTTGGTCCTTCATTAGATATTTGTCCTAACAATATATTTACTTCCTCCAATAGTTGTTTCAATGTCATTAACTCTTCTTGCACCTTCTGGTGCAATTCTTCTTATTTCTGCGACATTTGTTGAGCTACCTCCTCTGCGACATCCCTCACTTGGTAGTCGATCCCATCCATATCATCATCCATGAAACTGTAGATTGTTGTTTTTTTATGATATTTCATCTTCTTCCGAACATATGTTGTTGTCCCCTTACCCTTGTCCTTCTTCTTATCCCATGCATTTGGTACTTTCTTCTGCGCATCCCCTATGCCATTTCCTTGTCCATTTCCTTGGTATTCTTCTTCATTTTCAAGGTGCTCCATTCATGTTTGTTTTGAAGGAACCTTCCAGTCTAGTTCCCAATCCTGCATAAACAATTGTATGTCCTCCTCTATGATTCTTTAATTTTTCTGGACCCATTCCTCTATGGGGTATATCTTTTCTTGTATATGTATGTGATGACGGTCTTCCCAGAATCATGCAATCAATGTGTACGCCTCTAAGAGCTATGGTGAAATTTGTGGTGTATTGTGGATAGAATTCCTAATCCTTTGATTGTACAGTATGAACTCAATTTTGGTGTCTATCTGTCTTCTCTTGATCATAATTTTCCAAAATTTATGATACTTGGTAGCCAAGCACAACTTACCACTTAGACACATAAACTACACATCCTCTAGTTATTTCCATGTTGTGAACACAATCAAAATTAACAACTAGGAATAGTGGAATTCCATGCCTCTATATTATGCTTCCACGAAATCGGTGAGGAACTAGTTAATAAAAAAAATGCCTAGCTAATCAATACCCCTTCTACACACTTCTCAGTAATAGTTATCACTGTTGTGGGAACTTGGTCTTTCCTGCACTTTCTCATCAACGTGCATGCCAATGCTTGCATCACAATTCATACCATTGGGTCACATATACTTGGCACATCCAACCCACGCACACCTATAACTGTGTGGTACTTCTCGTTCATGGAATCTAACAGAGTCTTTTCATTCTTTTTGTCTTCAAACAAAAAGGTAGGATCTTCCCCCTGTGACGGTAAGTAGGTGATTCAGGCAATGAGATTTGTGTCTATATGAATTGGCATGTTCAACCATAAGTAATTTCCATGCACATAGGTTAAAAACATATTGACACATGCATTAACCTCGTGGATCCTTCCGAAGTGTGGAATATCAAACAAATTTAGTATTCCAACTCATTCCAATCCTTTGGCCCATACCTTTGGGACATGTATAGTCTGGTTCATCACTGGATCTATTTTCAAGTCCAAGTGTTTTCTCTACGCAAGTTCAAGAACTTCATTGTATATGTGATGTCGTGGTCTCATATCTTAGTTTTGAAACATTTCCTAGCATATCCTCATTAATGATGACCCCATATGGGATGTTAGTCATCACCAAAGGATACTTAGCATCGTTCTTTAACGTCATTGGTTTGGCATAATTCTTCCTCGGTGAAATATAGTCCCTGGGAAACATTCGCTTCAATGATTGATGCTCTTGGAGTCTCCTCAACATTTGGTGATGTTGTGTTTTCTCTTGTTCAGGATATCTTTCATGTGGATGTTGCTTCCTTTGGCGATGCCATCTCTTTAATCTGGTTACTAGTGACAACATCTTTGGCTCTATGTTTTTTGTTAGGATCTATAACACTTCCCTCAGCTCTACGTTACTCACATGCAACTCTAAATGAAAATGAACAATGTTTTTCGACTGTTCATAACTTTTGTGCCCCTTCTCTAGTTGTCCACCTCTCTTTGCACCTGAATTAACTTTTAAATCCACTATTTGTGCAATTAATGTATGCTTTAAAGAAGTTTTTTTTGAAATATTTAGCTAGTTTTTGCTTCAGTTTTCTAGTACGTCACGATCTCCACCGGATTTTGTTATTTATGAGTACGTGTCCCCATAATATCATGTCATTATTGCTTTGTAACCATCATTTCCACCTTTTAATTCCCTTAGCGGTCTTTATTACTCATCTGTGCAGTTTTCTAGATTACTTGCTCTTCAATAGTGCAATATCTTCTTCTATGTGAATTCCACTTCCTCTGCACGATGTTGCCTCTACGCATTTATTTTTATCTATGACATTCTCATGTTTAGTCCTTCCTATGAACTGTGTTAATTTATCTTCATTTATTTCCTTTACTTATTTTATTACCTTTTTTTTCATTTTTATTTCTTTTTCTTTATTTGATTTCCTACTGTAGTATGACTACTATGGTACATATATTCTTACATAGGTCGGACTAGTGTGTGGTAGGTCGGTTTTCCTTGTAAAGTTTCATCTGACTCCCATTCACTATTGCTCCTAAGACTTCTCCATTTCAAATTTCCAACTAAACAACACCTGCCTTTGTCACATACTTAATCACGTATGGACCTAACCAATGCATCCAGAACTTTCTTGTATGTTGCATAAAAAAAGTTCATATAAAATGCTAAGTCTCCCACTTGGAATCTCTTCTTCTTAATATGCTTATCATTCCATTCGTTTTCTTGTTCCTTCTGAAATTGTCAATGTAATCCAACGAAAAAATGATCTTCCTCAAGATGTAATAATTGTGATAGTATTTCCTCGATTGCACCAGAATCTGGAAGATCAATAATCGCTGCAACGCGTAGGCTCTACAAAATAAATTTCATTGTCATTACTGCTTCTTTCCCATGGACCAACCTAAAAAGTATTTGTCCTATCAACATTTTTATTGTAGTCTGATATTCCCATAATATTGTAGGGATCCCTAAGTCCCAATCATCTCTCACTATGTTGTATATCTTTGTCAGAGAAATATCTAAAATTTTATTGAAGGCTTCTACTATCCCATTGGCCTGAGGGTGATACAACATTGTTATCAGGAAAATCTATCTATGGCTAGGGTAAACCACAACAGATAGAAGTGAATGAAGAAATCAACGCTCTTCTCAAGTATTCTATATAAACAAATATGCTAGCAAGAAAAGATAACGGGACTACCTCATCCAGACGTTTGATGAAGTCCATCGTTGAGCACTTGACCCAAAGCAATATACCTTCAACTATTCCTCAACAACCAAGCAAAGAAAGCATATGGTTATAATAAATTATTTTGGCACATTCAATAGCATAATCCATTAATAAACATGACAAATATGCCCATGGAATAATAATTCAAATATTTGCAAGATATCAATTGGAAGGGAAAAGAGTATTTATATTAATATATGATCAGCAGAAGTGAACATGTTACAAACTTTCATGTCAGCACAGTTCAGAACCAAGAAACTAAGTTCCTTCCAGTTGGACCTCCACCACTTCAATCCTCTACCGAAGGCAAGCTCATAAAAGAGAAACAATGAGATTCTCAATCAATAAGGGAAGAGATTGAAGGCTTAACATTTTGTTTAGAATCAAAGGAAAAAGGGATAAATACTCAATATGAAGTAAATAACTCCTCCAGAGTAACTTTTCTCTCAAATTTGAATTATTTCTCCTCTTTCCATAGCTCTGAATTGGCCCATTTATAGCCTTCAAAATAGAATTGAAGGGTCGAGTCGGAACGTTTCCAATTTATGGAAGGCCGAGGATCATAGATCTCTTGTTGTGACATGGAAGCCCAACATTAATTTTCATTTTCTGGCACAAATATCAATGTACACGGGCTATAGTGGAGCAGCCTACGTATACGCATGTTGTATAGTAGGAAAGATGCGTACATGTGGAAAAATGTGTCTTTTTAGCTCTGGATTTTGCAAACAGCGATGATAAGTCTGCATAGGGAAATGGAAAAAGGCCTTCTATGCAAGATTGTATAGGGTGAGGCAAATCTTCCTATAACAGATGCCCCCTAATGTGTGAGGTCAGAGGAGTGTCTGCGATGGCCAAAATACATTATAAACAACCCATAAGTGGAGCGATGGGGAACCAGCTAGAAGAACTAGTTACTCATTACATTTTGCACTGACTTTGCATACATGGCTACCAAGAGAATTACACTGCAGATCCATGTGAAAATATACCACAACAAATGTCTGTGGCCATGAATAGGAAAATATAAATGCGGTTACATGCCAATAGTTGTCATAGTCATGAACAAGGCCCAGTAGAACCAGTCTCAAAACCAATCTGAAGATATATGTATACAATGGAGTACAATCTGATCTCCCATGATCACTGAAGTCATATAGGTACAATGAGAAGGAAGCAACAACTCAGGAAAGTTGCGGCCACATAGTGATGTCTTCAAGTCTTCTACAGAATCCACCAAGGGTGCAAGTCTATGTCATGTGAATAAAGGAGTTGAGGTCGAACACAACGAGACATCATTTGATTACCATTCATTGAGGTATACCATTAACAAACATGAGACAGCCTATTGATAATGAAAGTAGGTATCAAGGCATCGAGTACATTGTTACAGGTGTGAATAAAGGAGTCGGTGTCGAACACCTGAAGAATCCATCGATCAGGAGACATTGATGTATTCCCAACTATCGATGGAGAGAGAACCTTCCACTAATGACTACAAGCCGCAAGGTACTCATAATACTCTAGGTCCTGTCTCCACAGTAAATGAGATGAATTCGATGTAAAGAGACCCACTGAAAGGAGAGAATTAAGGCATCTCTCATTAGTCAACACGAGGTACAAAGCAAGAGCTTCATGATTTGGTGGAAATCGAACGAAGAACATGTTCACGAACCAACGCCCTATGTGTCTTTCGCATGTGCCAGGTGAAAGCGATACACGAAAAAGACTCTTTGAATAATAGCCAATGATGAAAACTACTAACAAAGGCGAGGAAACCACCAATAAGGATAATGGAATCCAAGAAACTGCAAGAATCCCAATGTGTGAATAGATGTCTTGCCATCGAACACAAGGGAAACCACCCAGTCAACGACCAATGATGAAATGTCGACTGTTGGGTTCAAGGATGCCTACCATTGATGAAAGTAGGGCCAGGTTGAATGATAGGACTATAGTATCATGTGACTCTGAGACAAACTGAGGGTATGGCCAACATGAAAAGTCAATATTTCTGAGGAGTGGCTGAAACATGTTTATAGACTTCCTTTGAAAAAGAGCATGAGAAATACAGAGGACTCTGGCAGCATAGACCCAATGATGAAACCATGAGATGAAGGAGGCATCAATAAAATTATCTATAGGGATTGGAAGAGTAACCAGCCGGTAGAGAAGACTTTGTAACGAGCTCAGCTTCCTAAGTCCATGCTAATCCAAAAATTATGATTAAAAATGGAATCAATAACTTTGTGCTCTATTTAAAGGTGACACGACTGCTGCCAATACAAGATAATACTCCCTTCCCGCCATCATTTTTTTTTTTTTCATAGACAAATGAATGCTATGATAAAGAGGAGGAAACAAGTGTCGCAAGTAAGCAATAATAGTTCCAGCAATGGAACTTACTTATGCTCAATGCAAGGAGATGCATGCAGGAGATGGACACTCAAGTGAATGTTCCCTCCTAGGTATAGGGTGTTAAATTGCGAAGGATATAAACAAGGCTCTACTTGGTTAAGGATGCAAAAACTGTTAAGGAAAACGGTTTATAACACAAAGAGAGAACTGACTATAGGCTCAATACTGCAAGAAAGGCCATGAGATGCAATCACAACTTAATGCCAAAAAATGTCTCTTTTTATGACTTTTAGTCTACTTGGTGTGAAAAAGGGATAAACTTGTGCCAAATAGATGTCTTTTCAAATCCAATTTACGAGTGTGAAAGAGACGATTTCACTCGGCAATCTTTTCACCTTTTGATAACGAGTTGGAAAATATCTTAACTAAGACTCATGACCTTTCAAGTCCAATTTAACGAGTGTGAAAGGGAAAAATCACTCAACAATCTTTTCACTTTTTGAAGGCGAGTTGGAAAAGAGATGAAATTAAACTCGGTTAGGAGTCCTCTAGGTATAAGGCAGCATGTTTATGAGTGAGAAATGAGGCTCAACACAAATGCATGTACTAGCTTATGAGGGACTCTTGGTCCTATGAAAAACATCCATGCATGGGAACCCAATGAGGTAGGGGATCTAACTAGGGCACCCATGTTCAATAAGTCTCTACCACTTGATAACAACACGACTTATACTAGATGGAAGGTTTTTTTTCGCAACAAATGGGTTCGTACCTAAGGCAAAAAGTGACAGTTATAGGACGATGCGAAAATGCATGATGGAATGGATACCTCTCCTAAATGTTGGGTAGTGAAAATACCTTCCCGTGGTGACGAATGACCAACATAACGTCAAAATCCACAAGAATCCTCGGTGAACATTGTTATCACTATAAAAACAAATTCAAATGGAGTCCAAGTCTCGAGACTTAGCAAGAGGCTAAATCAGTATAGAGGAGTGATAGACTAGCAGATGGGGCCACATCTAACGGATGAGGCTAAATATAGCGAAAAGGTGAATTTGATGGGACCCAACAGGTCACAAATCGTAGGCGCCACGGATCAATGGTCCTGGAGCATATCGGGCCGATAACTAACATGGAGCTTAATCTTTTGAAAGAGGGCCGATAGGAATACCATGGTTTCGCCTAAAGGCCACATGGTGCCACCAAATGCATATCGGGGGGAAAAGCGGGTGAGCTTGAAACTGCTCAATCAAACCCCAATGGCAAGTGTCAAAATATCATTGAATATGTCAAGTCCAAGGGTCGCATGTGGAAAGGGAAATTTGACGGCCAGTCAAATCATCTCAAGACACTTGTTTGGGTACTTTTCATCCGTGCGATGTCGGGTGAGTGCCACGAAAAAAATTGATTTGAAGGCTCATCATTTGAAATCAATAGTCAAATGTGACAAGTCATTATCCCTACAAGGACTTTCGTCAGTAGACCATGATTGGTACTCAATGACGACTGTCATTCAAAACATGGGTGACATTACTCTGTTTTGGGCGATTAACGTTTTTATTACATAACGGGTAACCACGAATCAAATCGTTCATCTAATTCTTGTACAAGACAAAGGAGGTAAGCCTGTGCTTCCGAGAAAACTAGAAGAAATGAAGAAGATAGACCCAACAGATTTCAGTGAACCGGGATATTCAAATAATGTGACAAAATTATCAATGAAGAAGAAAGAGAATCTTTGTAGTGTCCCCAAGGCCGAACCCCGTTACAGATCATGTTATATGCAAAGAATTGTAAATATGTTCTATAGGCTGGTGAGCCAAGTTTTGTATAAGCTATAGGCTTATGTGTTTTGTTAGGCCAGGGAGCCTAAGTGTTGAAGGCCAGGAGCCTGTTGATGTACTTGTATGTATGCAGGTCAATTAATAAAATATAAATACCGCCAGTGCAGACCGACCACGATGAATGAGTGATGGGGGACTGAGCATCCACAGAGTGGGCAAGGGATCAGGGGTTGGAAGGTGGTAAAGGGGCTGAGTGAGGAGCCTAAGGGGCTTAGTCCTGGAATAATATTTTAATATTATTTCCTAAAAATCCATGTGCACATTCTTTTATCCTAAGTCCTTTTGGAAGGACCCGTGAGTTCCCAAGTGGTGGGAGGAAGGCGTACGGATGGAATGCATGCAGTTCCCAGGGTGACAAGTGTCAACCCTGGTGCATGCAAATAAAACAGAGGTAGCAAGCCGTGAGGGATGCTCATTCCATTTGACCCGATTGCCTGGAAAGGAAGAGTACGAGCCAGTCTGCAGGAAGCCGGGTGTATGTCTGTTACAGAGAGGAAGCATGTGTTTCGCGTGGAAGATCCGTGTACACCCTCTGTTGGGAGCCGTGGAGTCTATGTCTGTCTCTAAGATAACCTGTGAGTGTAATTCCCAGCTTGCGAGAAGCCAGTGAGGATTTCGGGAAAGAATCTTGTGGTTCGGGGAAGCTGAGTTAGCCTGTGTGTGAAGTCCCTATTCCGAAATCATTGTTGTGAGATCATCCAGTGATTGCTGAACCGATTTTGGGAAAACCTGTGTCTGTGTTTCTTGTGGATTGTTGTGATCACGCAGTACTAGACTGCGTGAGGCTTGATGGCCTGTGAGCGACTCCTCCAGGTGAGAGAGTGCGCAGAGGGAGAAGAGAACTCCTGGAAGAAATCCCTGTAGCTGCCATAGAGCCCAGAGACTTCTGGTCCGATCTGTTCCTGTAACCCAAGGTAAGGGGGACTGACAACCGAAGGACTGTCTAGGTGATAGAGAAGGTGCACTCCCCTGGGGTGGAGCAGGCATGTGGGGAATGAGGGTCTGTGGGCAGTGAGCATGGGAGATTCCTGGGAGAGCTTTCTTTCTGGTGGTTGTGTATGTGCTATCTTCCCTGTAACCTCAGCCTGAGTCTAGATTCCTTGCCTTGGGGGTGGAGCTCAGTCCTAGCTCAAGGGTGACCTATTGTTGAGCTGAGGAACAGTGTGGTCTAAGGCTAGGAGGTTCGTGGAAGGCCTGCACTTGGTTGGTGATTTCTACAACAGATAAAAGATAAGTATTCTAAGTTATGTTTTGTATCATGTTTTCCACTGTGTAAATAAAATACTGTGACTGCTAGGGCTTGTGTAATTGTAGCAGCAACTTATGTATTTTACTCTGAGATTTAAGTGTGTTTAATTGATTAAATGCATTTGCTTATAATTCCATGTATAGAATGGTAAACTGAGAGGTTGGGAAACCTGGGTAGTGAAAGGGTACACTACAAATTGGTATCAAAGCCAAGGTTTCGACACTGAGCCTACATGGGCCAGTGGAGCGGTCTTTGGACCGAAAATGTGAAGAGAAATTGGGCCTGAATTGGCCAATTTTGGACGTTGGTTGCTCCATTGTGTCAAGTTGTTGCTTGACCACGTTTACAAGCCAGGAGTTTAGCGGTGTGGAGAAAACCGCAGCCGGTATGGTCTATGACCACAGGGAGACAGGTCTCTACACCAAGGGTGTTAGAACCGTCGGATCTGTTCAAGAGGGAAGGCGAACCCTTGCAACCATCAGATCTGGAGAACGTGCACGAGGTTTAAAACCTTTGGATACTGCATAGGAGTTTAAACTCGGGAGGATCGTGAGTCGTAAGATCCCTATGGGATTAACCGTCAACCGTCCAAGTTGACGGAAGTTGCACAGAGTTTAAGTCCTCATGAGTAGAGGAGAATCCCAGAGAGGCATCGGGATTTTACCATCGAGAAAGTTACGACAAAGGGGTAAGTCCATTGGGATTTGAAGTTCATCGGGAAATCGGGAACCCCGGTGACAAGGGGTTCATACACTTTGAAACTTCGAACCCTGAAACCCCGACGAGAGCTTTGAGTACGGTCGCGGGGTAGAGGTCACATGGACCTGACTTAACCGCGAAGGGTTAAAGCAAAAGGCGCATCGGCATATCGGGAATCGAGATATCGGAGATCCCGTAGGAAAAGGTTTCATGCATGGGAAAATCACGATACGTGATTTCCCGATAAGGCCTAGGTGCATGGGGCCACACCGACTGTCAGGAGGACAGGTGGCAGGTTTATAGCAACAGGAGAAAGGATTGTTGACAAGTCGACGACTGGGACCCATCGGAGATCCCATGAGCGTATGAGCATGATACTAAAATCGCCGAAACCCGACGGGGTAGGGTGGAGGTCATATAGTATGGTCATATGGTGAGGCTCTAGCCTGGAGGGCTAGCACGGACGGAGTCCATCGGAAATTGGGAAATCGGGGATTCCGCTATCAAGCGTTTTGGCGCATTCATATTTGCGAAACCCCAAACCCCGATAAGGGATAAAGCCAGGATCATGAGTCAGCGGTCTCATCGGCCAGGGCTTAGCTTGGAGGACTAAGGCATATCGGAGAATCGGGGGTTGCGAGGACATGCGCCTGTTGACAGTGCAAGCGCCGAAACTCCGATAGGAGTAGTCACGAGAGGGAAATGACCACAGTTGGGGCGCATGGTCATATGAGTCAGGAGCTAGGCTCAAGAGGGATAGCACGTAAAAGGGGTCATCGGAGATCGAGAATCCGAGAGGACAGTAAACCTTGACATCAGAAATTGCGAAACCCTGAAACTTGAAGTTTCGAACACCCAAAAAACACAGAGCCAGACAGAACTCAGAAAACTTTGTGAAGTTGAAATATCTTTTGTTCTTGTTCGTATTAATTATGAATGTTGCGGATTGTTCATAAAGTTTAATGGCCTGACAAATTTTGAATTCAATTGCACAGTGCGTGTGCAGAGTTCGACGAAGGCCAAAACTCCAGATAATCAACGCCAAGTATGGAGTGGGGAAGAATGCAAATTATCCCTGAAATGGAAGATGAACAAGAAGGAAAGGATGTTAACCAGGGAGTCGAAGGATCGAACTCTAATGGGCATGGAAAGGAGATGGATAAGGAAGGACATATGATGAAAATCATTGAAGGGCTACAAAGAGAGGCCAAGGAGCGTTGAGCTGATAGCCGAAAGCTCATGAAAGTCAAGGATCGGCAAGGGAAATTAAACTTAAGATTCTTGCAGAGTCTGGAAAGAATAGAGAAGAAACTTGAGAAAGGAAGAGACTCAAGTATGACGGAGAGTCGCAGAACTCATGGGAGAAGAAGTAGGTCGAGGAGTGGTAGCCGACATCACAGTCGCTCCCAAAGACGTTCTAGCAGTAAGACACACAGCAGTTCAAGCCCATCACCTACCAGAAAACATCAAAAATCTGGAAGGGAGGAATTGAAAGGAGAGATGAATAAAATTAAACCTCCAACATTTGATGGGGAGCATAAGAAAGAGGAAGATGCTGAGACATGGTTGCTTGGCATGAAGAAATATTTCCAGCTGTAGAATTATTCTGCTCATACAGAAGGAAGAATTGGAATGTACCAACTGAAAGGAAAGGCATCCATGTGGTGGGAGCAGTTTGTGCAGGTGTAGCACATCAAAGAGAAAGAAGTTACTTGGAAGGAATTCAAGAGGTATTTCGAGAGGAAATATCTGACTAAAAGATATTATGACAGAAAGATGAAGGAGTTCTTCGAACTCAAGCTAGGCAGTATGACCATTGATGAGTATGAACGAAGTTTCCTGGAACTGCTGAAGTATGTTCCATTCATCAAAGATGAGGCTGTCAAAATTCAGAGGTATCTGAGTGGACTGCCACCTTCCATTGGTGACAAGATTCAATACGATGATCCTAAGACCATGGAAGAAACCATAAGAAGGGCGGAATGTCTATATGAACAGCAAAGGGAAAAGCCTACCTTTCAGAGGGCTTGGGATAACCAGAAGAGGTTTAAGAAAGAATAGAGGAAGAAGGGAAGCAAGCCTTCCTTTTTCAGAAACAGTTCTTGGGGATAGTCATCTTTTAAAGAGCCCAGGAAAGTTGAAGGGAGTGAATAGATGCCAAGGCCTCCAACCATGGAGTGTTGGGGCTGTAAAGGGAATCATAGGTACAGAGACTACCCCCGCAGAAAAGACAAAGCAAGAACTGTCCATACTGTTCAGCAAGCTGAAACAGTGGAGGATATGGGCAGCAGAATGCCACGGATATACGCAGCCCTGGACAACAAGCAAGCAGAATTTCAATCACACATGATTGAAGTGGAAGGTATGATCAACAACCGACCACTTGTTATTTTAATTGATTCAGGAGCTAGCCATAGTTATGTAGACCCTAGGGTGGTGGA
>ML792543.1:68216-91756 GCA_009831015.1 Picea engelmannii
AAAGAGTAAACAGAGTAATCGAAGACATGCTGAGAATGTATGTGATGGATAAACCATCAAGGTGGGAAGACTACCTGCATTTGGTAGAATTCGCCTACAATAATGGGTACCATGCATCTCTGAAGATGAGCCCATTCAAAGCATTGTATGGTAGAAAGTGCAACACTCTAGTGAGCTGGGATAATCCAGCTGACAGAACAGTAGTTGGACCTTAACTACTCAAAGAGATGGAAGATCAGATGATCAAAATCAAACAGAATTTGAAAGCTGCCCAGGATAGGCAGAAAAGTTACGCTGATAGTAACAGAACCCATAAAGAATTCAAAGTGGGTGACCATGTTTTCCTGAAAGTGAAAGCTAACAGGAGTTCCCTAAAATTGGGAAGTTGAGCCAAGTTGGCAGCGAGATTCTGCGGGCCATTTGAGATCCTAGAAAGGATTGGGCCAGTTGCATACATGCTTGCATTACCTGCATATATGACTTTACATAATGTGTTTCATGTTTCACTGCTTAAGAAATATGTACCTGATGCTAATCATGTTATTGATTGGACTGTGATTCAGGTGGAACCAGAAGGTGTCCTGCAAGTGCATCCTGTGCGCATATTGGACAGGAAAAACAAGTAGCTCTGAAATCGAGCCATAGAGCTTGTAAAGGTCTAGTGGACCTGGTACGGTCCTGAGGACGCGACATGGGAGCATGCAGATATTATGCGGGTAGAACATCTTTTTGAAAATTTTGAAGGACACGCAGAGGCAGTGTAAGTTGCACTAAGGACAGTGCAAAAATAAGGGGAGGGGGATTGTAGTGTCCCCAAGGCCGAACCCCGTTACAGATCATGTTATATGCAAAGAATTTTAAATATGTTCTATAGGCTGGTGAGCCAAGTTTTGTATAAGATGTAGGCTTATGTGTTTTGTTAGGCCAGGGAGCCTAAGTGTTGAAGGCCAGGAGCTTGTTGATGTACTTGTATGTATGCAGGTCAATTAATAAAATATAAATACCGCCAGTGCAGACCGACCACGATGAATGAGTGATGGGGGACTGAGCGTCCACAAAGTGGGCAAGGGATCAGGGGCTAGAAGGTGGGAAAGGGGCTGAGTGAGGAGCCTAGGGGCTAAGCCTAAGGGGCTTAGGCCTGGAATAATATTTTAATATTATTTCCTAAAAATCCATGTGCACATTCTTTTATCCTAAGTCCTTTTGGAAGGACCTGTGAGTTCCCAAGTGGTGGGAGGAAGGCGTACGGATGGAATGCATGCAGTTCCCAGGGTGACAAGTGTCAACCCTGGTGCATGCAAATAAAAAAGAGGCAGCAAGCCGTGAGGGGCGCTCATTCCATTCGACCCGATTGCCTGGAAAGGAAGAGTACGAGCCAGTCTACAGGAAGCCGGGTGTATGTCTGTTACAGAGAGGAAGCCTGTGTTTCGCGTGGAAGATCCGTGTACACCCTCTGTTGGGATTCGTGGAGTCTATGTCTATCTATGAGGTAACCTATGAGTGTAATTCCCAACTTGCGAGAAGCCAGTGAGGATTTCGGGAAAGAATCTTGTGGTTCAGGGAAGCCGAGTTAGCCTGTGTGTGAAGTCCCTGTTCCGAAATCATTGCTGTGAGATCATCCAGTGATTGCTGAACCGATTTTGGGAAAACCTGTGTCTGTGTTTCCTGTGGATTGTTGTGATCACGCAGTACTGGACTGCGTGAGGCTTGATGGCCTGTGAGCGACTCCTCTAGGTGAGAGAGTGCGCAGAGGGAGAAGAGAACTCCTGGAAGAAATCCATGTAGCTGCCATAGAACCCAGAGACTTCCGGTCCAGTCTGTTCCTGTAACCCAAGGTAAGGGGGACTGGCAGCCGAAGGACTGTCTAGGTGACAGAGAAGGTGCACTCCCCTGGGGTGGAGCAGGCATGTGGGGAATGAGGGTCTATGGGCAGTGAGCGTGGGAGATTCCTGGGAGAGCTTTCTTTCTGGTGGTTGTGTATGTGCTATCTTCCCTGTAACCTTAGCCTGAGTCTAGATTCCTTGCCTTGGGGGTGGAGCTCGGTCCCAGCTCGGGGGTGACCTACTGTTGAGCTGAGGAACAGTGTGGTCTAAGGCTGGGAGGTTCGTGGAAGGCCTGCACTTGGTTGGTGATTTCTATAGCAGATAAAAGATAAGTATTCTAAGTTATGTTTTGTATCATGTTTTCCGCTGTGTAAATAAAATACTGTGACTGCTAGGGCTTGTGTAATTGTAGCAGCAACTTATGTATTTTACTCTGAGATTTAAGTGTGTTTAATTGATTAAATGCATTTTCTTATAATTCCATGTACAGAATGGTAAACTGAGAGGTTGGGAAACCTGGGTAGTGAAAGGGTACACTACAAGCTTGATGTCTGAATATTGGCAACAAACTTTCACACAAAGTCTACAGATGAACTATGGTCAGGTGAAGAAATTAGATTAAATCATATCATGAAGGATTTGATTATCAATGGGTACGCAGACAGATATCACACGCAAGTTGGCAAGGGTAAAAGGAACAAGCGACGGAAGAACCAGTTTAAAGTTGAAGTAGGAACCACTCAAGTTGGTTCTAATAATTATGATACGTCTGTCTCATGGTAGGAACCACTCAAATCATGGCGAAGTAGAGCTATAAAATGGAATTTCTAGCAGATAGCATTTTTTTTTCTACTTATGTGATTGCTTGAATCCCACAACTACTGCCTTGTCCGATTGTGTAATGTGATACACCACATCAATAGTTGAGCCACCTTCATTTCCCACCACTTAAGAAATCAGAAAGTCATGGAACCCTTTCCAACGTGTTGAGGGGAAAGGGGGTCCAAAGTTGATCTAGGTGGAAATCAGAGATCACCCACTTATAACACTAGCTCAAAATAGGGGTGTCCACATTCGCCGTTTTTCTACGATTTTTGGGGTTCTGAATTTCCAGGGTCATTTCGAGGCCCTAAACGACGTTTTTTGGGCACGACAACAACCATACAATAGTCAAATCCATATTTTTGGCTAAAGGAATATATACTCCTCAGGTAGACCTTTTAAACAAGCTATTTTATGCCCCAAACATAGATCTTATGCAAACGTTACGCCCTTGGGAAGTTGACATACCAACTACCCCCATCGAGGCCTGCAAACCTTTTGGCGCTTCATTTTCTTGAGTTAGGGTTTTGGATTTTATTTATGATAAAAAGGCCTCTAGAGCCTCATTGTAAATATAAACATCTTCTTGCAAAAGAGCGTAGCCATCACATCTCTTATGAGAGATAAGCTGCCACCATTCTAACGTGACATTCACTCTGTAATTTTACAGTTTTTGTACATTGTCTCATTAATAAAAATTGTGCATGATTTTATCTTTGTGTTTATTGAAATATTTATATATATTTCATTGTTATATCTCTTCCTTCATTTCGTTCTAAAATAATATAAGTTCATGTATTGGATTTCATCACATTTGTAAAATATATCAACATCTCTCACATAATTCCAACTAAAAAACAAGCCTCTCTTACAGGATAGCAAACTATGAAATGATTTTTTCTTCACACAGGATAAAAGATATGATCATCACTGACGGTTTCAACTTCAAAAAAAAAAGAACTGTGGATAGCAAACTATGAAATGATTTTTTCTTCACACAGAATAAAAGATATGATCGTCACTGACGGTTTCAACTTCAAAAAAAAAACCATTGTTGGGTGCTTTCAATATAACCACAATCAACTTTCAGCCGACGGTTTCAACTTCAAAGAAAAAGAGTTGTTGCTGGGTGCTTTCAATATAACCCCAATCAACTTTTAGCCTATTTGGATTCCAACCTGTTTGTAAAACCACAATCAACTTTCAACCTATTTGGATTTGAATCCAACCTATTTGTAAAAGATGTCAACGTTTCTCACATAGTTCCAACTTAAAAACAAAATTGGCAACTATAAAAGATTTTTCATTAATGCTTCTCCCATTGGCTGCCCAACAGACTATCCTTGGATTCGTCCATGCCAATCACATGAGCCGAATCACATCCTGTATTGGAAATCGAAGAAAAAGAACAATCAAAAACTAGGAGTGGAAAAAACTTGTTGAAACTATTGGGTGGTTGTTTACCTGTCACTAAAGTAGCAGATGCGCCTATGTTGCCGGGAAATTTGTTCAGGGTGGTAGCTCGCATTCGATTTTGAAGTGCCAATAACTGGTCCCTGTGAAGGTTGACAACTGGGAAATATTTCACATGTCCTTTGTCCATAGGATGTGAACCCATTGGGCTGAACAGATCCGGCCCGAAAAGACGATTAGACGGATCTTGAAAGGGAAGTGAACCCATCGTCTTCAATCATTGGCGAAGTTTTTCTGTTGCACGATCACATCCGACTTTGGTAGAATCCGACTTTGGTAGAATATCTGTGGGATAGGAGGATTTGGGTAAGTCATGCTCAGATGAATGGGGAGGAGGAGGGCCGTAAATATCCTGCCGTGAAAGAGGTTTTACATACTCCCTGGGGAGTGAGGATAAGCAGTTGTGTTGAGGTTCATTTGAAGGAGCACGGTCGTAAGCCCAGTCGAAGAAACTTGGTCGATGGATAAGTTCTTTATAAAGACAGAGGGTCCTATTTATAACATAACGTCCCATTTATAACAAACGGAGATTTTCTCCTGCTACCAAAAAGAAATAAAATGATAATAAAAGTTTTTAGATTCTATAAAAAATTAATAAAATAATGGTTAAATTTCAAATAACACCAAGAGGTATTCTCAATTTTTTTTTAAGATGTAATGTGTTTTTTTCTTATTTCATTCCATGTTATTGTTATTGTTATTGAGGGGTTACTGTTAATTTTTTTTTAATTTACTAGACTTTAAAGTGTATATAATTGTTCTTTTTAATTGAAAAGACATTATTATTATTATTATTATTTTAATTTGGCTTATTTTAATTGTTTTTTGAATTGATCATTATCTAACATTAGTCTTATTTACTAAACATCTCCCTCAAATTAGGTGGGAACATTGAGTTTGTCCATTTGTTAAGTCACTACATGCAAAAACTACAAGCACATGATAAATAAATCATATTTGTGAGATTTGAACTTTGGTGGGGGAAAACAATACCCCACTTTCAAGAACCTAGTTAAACTTTAGTGGCTCACATTCAAATCTAGAAATGAAATGATTAAAAAAAAATTATCTGATTTCTTTTATTTATCTTATAAACCTTATTGGTCTTAGGGAATGGTAAACACCTTCATCTTGAAACACATAATATAGTCTCCTTGTGGTAGCTTTGGGTGGAGCCCAAATATTTTCGAGACAATAGACATGAAACATATCATGTAGTCATCCGTTATCAAAAATTATATAAGGAACTTTCCCTTTTTGTTACAAACCTGGTAACTACTTAACCAACGAGATAAATGTAACGACCTCCATGAAGGCAACCCCAACCTCGAATGTCTCTCTCCTAGCTATAACAATTATGGAAACCCTATGACATGACATGTGCTCGATATAGTATCAACCATTGATTCAAAGATCACTTCAAACAATAAATTAATGTGGTCTCAGTTGGCCATTCAGAGTGATCACATGATGTCCATCACAGTGATGGCATCTCCTACATTCATGGCACCAATGAAATATCTATAATGGTATTGGCATCAACTCGACCACCTAGAGAAACATTACAAAACTCTATATTTCTTCTTTAGATGCAATAGAAGCAATTCATACCTTCCATTGATCCTTGTTATGTAATTTTGTTTTGTCCATACTCCACATTTCTAGGGGTCCTTCGATTTTCATTTCCTTTGGCCCTTGATCTTATTTTACATCAATAAACCACTATGCATTTCCTTTAAACTACTACCTAGCTACCATGCATTATTAGCATCTGTTGTTGACTATGTTTATCCTTATTGCATTGCATTTACTTTAGCCATATGCTCCACATTTCTTTTAGTCCTTGCTCTACATTTTTTTTTCCTTTTCTCTACATCTCGTTTGGTGTCTTCTTTTCATTTCTTGAAGGCCAACATTTGAACATATATTCGTCCCTTGAACCAATTGCCTCCTTGAACTTTATTTTCATTCATAAATCAACGAATATAAACTAGGTAAGGTGTTCAACCCATGAAATTGGACAAGTATTAAATTTTTTATTAGCTACTAGGTTTGTTTTATAATTAAAATCCTACATTTTGTTTCGCATTTGTAATGCATCTCACTAGAATCAAATTTATCTGAATAATTTTATATAAGCTATGATGGTTGTTTCTTAAGTAATTCATGTCGGAATAGTCATGCAATTTATTCCTCCTAGGTATATTTTTAAACAAAAAACTAGAAATTTTTTTGTCTTTGTGTAATGCATGTCATCACCATTATGATGGCATTTGTTAAGCCCTAAATAGTGTCACATTACCCCTTAATTGGGGAATATTACATTAGTAATTTCATTTTATTTATGTCGACTTGGGTCCATTAGTTGTAATTGTACCTCCTAGTCTCCTATATATACCAAGGAGACATTTTCATTTGGAAGCATCTTGTACTTGGACATTTATGTGGTGTATAATGAGGTTTCCCCCTCGAAGAGGCTTATTATACGAAATTCTCTCGTTTTCAAGGCGTTGAGTACTTATTCTGAGGTTTTTCTATGCTATATTGATATTTGGTTCCTAACAAATGGTATCAGAGCTCAAGGTCTTGGGGTTTCATTGCTACATGTAAGACACCTTGGAATTTTCACTATAATGTTTTTTCTACAAAATTTCAGAAGGAACCCCTTGGAGGATATTTAGTATACGGATCAAGGTACATTGGGTTAAAAATTTAGCTCCTGAGGCCTTATAATTTCGGATATACAGCATGTGTAAGATAGGGTTATGGAATCATCCTAAATTGAGTCATCACGGAATTTTCGCTATAAAATTTTTTAAGTAACATTCCAGACCCTGAAATCTAGATTCACAGAAATTATCAAGGTATCTTTGATAAAAAAAATTCAGCTTCTGGTTCATCTTACATTTATATATACACCATGTGGAAGATAGGGTATCTAACTAGTCCTATTGACTAGTCTCAAGCAGGTGTTCTGGGTATAACAATGACAACTTATTCCTACAGTATCCAAATTGAGTGATACCATTTGCATTGGATAGTGGACAATCCTTAGTATTTATGGTACAAGTTTCATAATTTTTTATCAATTATTTTGTGTGAGGCACGCTATGCAAGTGAGATCTCTTGCAAAACGCCAAAAATCATCAAGCTGCTGAGAAGTTACCATAAATTTCAATTGGCACATCAAATTTTGATCAGACCTGTTGCATTGCAGAGAATAAATATCATAGAAATACAAAAAATAAATTTTCATACCTAGAAGGGTGGAAACTGTGGAGATACAGCAGAAGAAAGATTGTCTAGCAGAACCACCTCAAAATCAAGGTTTAAAAGTGATGCTTGGCCAACATGCCACAAAAAAAGGGAACTTCTACACCAAATAAGCCTCCAGATAGTCTTACTTGGACTCTTGATGAAGGTGAAGAAATGCGTAGGGACATAAATGAATTACAAAAGAAGACAGTGACAAAAGACGAACTACAAGGGATGATGGATTCAACTAAAGCTAAATTGGAGGAAATAATGCATACTAAGATGGATGGTTTAAAAAGGAAGATCATGGAAGGATTGAAAAATTTCCTAATTGAGAGGACACTTGAAAGTGAAAATGTATCCCAAGAAATTCATGATGAGGACACAAGGAAGATGAATCAAGAATGGACAAATTCCAACTTTGGGTTGAATACCAACCACGTTCCTAATATTGATATGAGGAAGTTTGATGGAAAGGACCCAATCACATGGATACTTCAGATGGAGAAATTATTTGATCTACATAATGTTCCACATACACAAAAGGTATGAATTGCTTCTTTATATTTAGAACCCAATCAATTTGTATGGTATCGATGGCTTTGTTCTCGCAAATCACTCGTCACTTGGAAAATTTTCATGGAAGAAATGATAGCACACTATGAGGATACAAGGAGAAATACCTTCTTTAGCCAATTGATAAATCTCAAGCAAAATGGCTCAGTTACAGAGCACATTAAGAACTTCCAAAGATTGAATATAAAGGTAACAGATATTCTATATGAGCACTTGATTGATGTATTCATCGAAACTTTAAAATATAACATTCAACATAAGGTTCGCCTTTGGGAACCCAAATGATTGGAGAATGCATTTAGGGTGGCAAGAAATGTTGAAAGTAAAAATATGGCTATGGCTACTAGAAGGAACAATCCTAACATATATTGAGAGAATAATGCTCATTCTTCTAAAACACCTCAACCTACAAGGTTGACACCTCAACAATTGGAGAAAAGAAAAGCAAAAGGTTTATGCTTTAATTGTGACAGCAAGTACAGTAAGGCACATAAGTGTGGTGAGAAGAAATTATTCTACATAGATTGTGAAGAGGAAGAATAACAATAACAATAACAAGAACCATCTCAAGATGAAAATGTAGAAGCGATTTCTTCTGAAGAGTTGGATCCCACGATATAGTGTAATGAATTGGCTGGAATTAGCACTCCTCAAACCCTCAAGATCGAAGGATATATCAAAAAAAAAAGGTAATAGTCCTAATTGATTCTGGTAGTACTCATAATTTCATTCACTATAAATTAGCCAAAGCTCTCAATTGATTTGTATATCCAGCACCAGAGTTTCAATTAATGACTGCAGATGGAGGAACTGTCAATTGCTCAGGAAAATGCAATAAGATCAATCTTACTATGGGGAAATATGTAATGAATAGTCCAATGATTTGTATACCCATGGGTGGTGTTGATGTTGTACTAGGAATCCAATGGTTATAATCGTTAGGAATAGTGGATTTTAATTTTCAAGAACATTTCATGAAATTTTCATTGGAAGGAAAATAAATTGAGTTAAGAGGTATCACAGGGAAACCCAGTAAGGTGATAAGCTCTAGTGGCATGACAAAATTATTGAAAAAGGGGAATCAAGGTGTTATTGCACAACTATACTCACTAGATGTTCAAACATCTAAGCCATCTATTCCCCTAGATCTCCAAGGGATCATTGATAAGCATTCCAGAGTATTTGAAGATATTCCCAAAGGTCTTCCACCCACTAGAAATCATCATCATGATATTCACCTAATTCCTGAGATTTTTCCTCCTAACATCTGGCCGTAAATATACCCTTATGCCCAGAAGAGTGAAATTAAGTGTATGGTTGAAAAAATGTTAGAGGTTGGCATTATTAGATCTAGCCAAAGTTCTTACTCTGCACTAGTGGTAATGGTATTTAAGAAAGATAGCTCATGGCGTATGTTTCCATATTATAGAGAGCTCAACAAGATCACTATTAAAGATAAGTTTCTCATTCCTATCATTGATGAATTGTTATATGAACTACATGGAGCAATCTATTTCACAAAGTTAGATCTTCGTTCAAGGTATCATCAAATTAGAATGAAGGAAGAAGATATCCCAAAAACAACATTATGAACTCATGAAGGCTATTATGAATTTTTGGTCATGCCTTTTGACCTTACAAATGCACCTTCCACATTCCAAGGGTTGATGAATTCCATTTTCAATCCCTTCCTTTGAAAATTTGTGTTAGTATTTTTTGATGATATACTAATCTATAGAAAGTCTTGGGAGGATCATGTGCAACATGTTGACAAGGTGCTACAACTACTAAAGGAGAAACAACTATATGCCAAACCATCCAAATGTTTCTTTGGGGTGAAGGAGGAAGAGTATTTGGGTCATATTGTATCTCATGAAGGTGTTAAGGTATACCCTAACAAGATTAAGGCCATGATGGACTGGTCGATTCCCGAAACATTGAAGAATCTTAGAGGATTTTTGGGTTTGACAAGTTACTACCGCAAGTTTGTTCGGAACTATGGGAGAATAGAAGCACCTTTAACGGCACTAACTAAGAATGATGCATTTTCATGGACTCAAGAGGAAACTAAATATTTTTAGCAACTTAAAGAGGTGATGTGTAAATCTCTTGTTTTGACCACACCAGACTTCACAAAAACCTTTATTGCGGAATGTGATGCCTCGTGAAATGGCATTGGTGTTGTCCTAATGCAAGAAGGAAAGCCCCTGGCCTTTTAAAGTCAGCCACTCAAGGGAAAGGACTTACACAAACCCATTTATGAGAAGGAAATGATGGAAATACTACATGCATTGAAGCAATGGCGCCCTTACCTAAGAGGTAGGAACTTTAAGGTCAAAACAAATCATGATAGTCTTAAATACTTCTTGGAACAAAGACTATATTCAGAAGAACAACAAAAATGGGTGACCAAGATATTGGGTTATGATTTTGAAATCATCTATATTAAAGGGAAGAAAAATGATGTGGCAGATGCACTCTCGAGAAAGGTTGAAGATGTTGAGGCCTTTCTTTGTGCTATCTTGATCATCCAACCCGATTGGATAATAGAAATGAGGGATGAATGGAAGAATGACAAAAATATGTGGACTCTCATTCAAAGGTTGCAGTAGGATTCCATTGCATCAGATACATTTACATGGAAAAATGATTCACTATGGTACAAAGATCACTTATATTTATGTAAGAACTCCCAACTCAAACAAAAGGTACTATTGAAATTGTACACCTCTCCAATAGGAGGGCACTCAGGATTTTTGAAAACCTAGCATAGGGTCAAGAAGGAATTTTTTGGGGATGGCCTTAAAATTGATGTTCAAAGGTTTATAGAAGAATGTTTGGTTTGCCAAAAAAATAAGGTGGAAACAATTAAGACCCCGGTTCTTTTACAATCATTATCCATCCCAAATCAGTGTTGGGAGGAGGTTTCCATGGATTTCATCACAGGGTTACCAAAGTCTAAAGGAAAGAGTGTCATCATGTTGATTGTTGATAAATTGACCAAGTAGGCACACTTTTGTGCACTCTCTCATCCATTCAAATCCAGTACAGTTGCCACCGCATTCATAGAGGTACAAAAACTACATGGAATCCCAAATATTATTGTAAGTGACAGAGATCCTATCTTCACTGGACATTTTTGGACAGAATTATTTTCTTGTTTTGGTACTCGATTGGCTCATAGCTCATCCTATCATCCTCAATCTAATGGAAAAACCGAGATAGTGAACAAATGTCTGGAAGGATACCTTTGTTGCTTTGTCTCTGATAAAAAAACACAATGGTTCAAATGGTTAGCCTTGGCAGAATGGTGGTATAACACTTCCTTTTCATACTGCAATAAAAATGACACCATTCATGGCACTCTATGGATACCACCCTCCTTCCATCACTTCCTCTCTAAAATAAAATCTAAGGTTCAAGTAGTGGAAGATTACATCGAGCATCAACAACAAGTTCTCCAAATCTTAAAGGACAACCTGACCATGGCACAGAATCGCATGAAATAACAAGCAGATCAACATCGTAGTGAAAGAATTTTTGAAGTAGGGGATTGGGTGTGTTTAAGAATACAACCATACAAATAGATGTCCCTCAAGCAAGCTATGAAGGATAATAAATTATCACCAAAGTACTATGGTCCTTATAAGGTGTTGCAAAATATTGGTACTATGGCATACAAATTGGAGTTGCTTGCATCCTCACAAGTACACCCAGTTTTCCATGTTTCATGCTTAAATAAAGTTTTAGGTGACAATATCCCAGTTCAAACTATATTTCCAGAACTTGATGAGGAAGTAAAAATCATATATCACTGAAACAAGAATTCGCCAGCTGAGAAATAGATCCATTTCAGAGTATCCCATTAAATGGAGGGAACTTCCTGCTGAAGATTCCACTTGGGAAGATGAGACTTTTATACAAAAGCATCCAGAATTACTCAAGCATTGCGGACAACACTTTTCTGAAAGGGAGGGGCATGTTAAGCCCTAAATAGTGGCACATTACCCCTTAATTGGAGAATATTACATTAGTAATTTTATTTTATTTATGTCAGCTTGGGTCCATTAGTTGTAATTGTACCTCCTAGTCTCCTATATATACCAAGGAGACATTTTCATTTGGAATCATCTTGTACTTGGACATTTAAGTGGTGTATAAGGAGGTTTCCCCCTCGAAGAGGCTTATTATCTGAAATTCTCTCTTTTTCAAGGCATTGAGTACTTATTCTGAGGTTTTTCTATGCTATATTGATATTTGGTTCTTAACAGCATTAAAGCAGGATATATGTGTTACACATCAAAATTCCACACTTTCATAAATTTGTCACATTTGTCGGTGTCTCACATAGTGAAAACGTCAAATTCTAAATGAAGCAAGTGTCACATGTGGCGCAAACATCACATCCTAAGTGTCGTAAGTGTCACACATAAACCATCGCAAGTGTCACAAGTGTTGTAATATACCTCATACACATATAGTAATGGTCGTGACTCAATTGAAACCACAAAAACACTTGTCACAACCCCCAAATCATGTTAGAAGAAAAATTCCCATCATTTGGCAGTCGAAGCATTTCGTTTTACATGGGATTTTGACCATTATTGGGAATTTTAGAAGACTCAAGCTCCCCTTCCCATAGTTAGGGAGTGATAGTGCTCTCTATTCCATACTAAGGGTGTTCCATGGAATTGTTTCTTTATCATAAAGGGAGAACCATTGTTGGTTGCAGGAAATCTTGGTGAATCCCACCTTCTTCTAAGGGACAACTCTGAAAGGCTGGGTTTTTTTTGCTCAAATCCTACTCCATGGCTCTATCTTAGTAAAGAATCACAACCTATGGAGCCATATCCTCAACCTATTCCAAAAATACTCAAGGTGGTTGAAACTGTAAAATCCTATAAATTGGAGGCATTTCCATGGTGAAAAGGAGGAAGAAATCAGTGAAGTATCATCATTTTAATTTGGGATTATTTGTGCAAGGGTTGTTGGATGAGGAGAGATTGGAGAGGCTACTACAACATTAATCTTGGTCTGTAAGTATTCTCTTTTGGTTCTCATTAAATAAACTTGGCCTATTTCGTTCAAGCTTGTGTATTCTTGCATGTGTGTGTCTACTATTGTATTAATCTTTGTAGATGAATTTCTTTTACCTAGTCAACTAGAGTAGGAGATAGTCATTTCTCTTTGTTTCATATTCAAGGTATCAATCTGCACCAAGGGGTTTGAAGATGAAGCTCACAGATTGAAAGTGGTGAGGAAAAACTTCGTAAAAAGGTACATCATGCTCTTTCTCCCTCTCTCTTTTTGATAGGTCAAAATGAGTTTAAAGGGATGTTAGTGTCCACTTGTATTTTTTCTGTCTTGGAATAGGGGTTTAGGAATCCAAGGAAGGTTTCATCTGTCTGCAGGGGAAACGCTATGTAACAAGTTTTTTCTAGATTTGTTCTTTAAAGGAAAATTTTGAAATATTTATCTCGTTGCTTAGTTACACCTAACTTTGGTTTGTCTAAATATATTTTGATATGCAAAAAATATTTTCTATTAACTCAAGACCAATAATTATTTGGAGTTTTTTATTTCTTTTTGTTCTTTAATTGAAGATTCATGTTTCTGTCAATTTTTACGAAATTCATATCACGATGGTTATACCAACATTATAATATGCATGCTAAGTATTTTTTTAATGGAAAACATGTAGATTTTTCTTTCTTTCTCGAATAATTTCCATCATGATGATGTTACTGCTGTAGAGAGATACATGTTGGCTAGGGTTTGTTTTAAAAAAAAACCCTAAAGTCTTTTGAATAATTTTTGTCTCTACGTGAGCTCGTTTTTTTATGAATAGTTTTTGAGATGCACAACGATATTTTTTGTCAAATTATAACCCATAATCACATGCAAATATTGTTTATTTTTAAAATGAAAACCCATATTTCTACATTTTTTAAACTAATTCATGTCATGGAGGTCATGCTAATATTATAGAAAGATATATACCTACTATCATTTTAACATAAAACCTACAAAGTTTTCTATGTTTTTGTAATTCATATCATCATAGTCATGTTAGTGTTATAGAAATATATAGGCGTAATATCCTTTTTTTTTATGTCATTCACATTGTTTTGTAGGAATTTTCATTATACACTTTGTTATTATCCTATTTGTTTCTCTTTGCTTGTCATTGGAATCATTCTAGTGTTATAGCAATATATATGTTGGTTGGGTTTGTTTTTTAATCTGCAAACTTATAAATAATTTTCCTTTTATGTAATGCACATAATGCACATCATGTCAGTGTTATATGTTGGACATGTGATTTTTCATTCTCATTATTCTATAGAAAAACCCATTATATGTTTTTTTATTACAATGTATTTATCTTCATTTCTTGAGTTGGTTCTAATAATTATGATACATGTGTCTGATGGTAGGAACCACTCAAATCATGGTGAAGTAGACCTATAAAATGGAATTTATAGCAGGTAGCAATTTGTTTTTCTACTTATGTGATTGCCTGAATCCCACAACTATTGCCTTGTCTGATTGTGTAATGTGATACACCACATCAATAGTTGAGCCACCTTCATTTCCCACCACTTAAGAAATCAGAAAATCATGGAACCCTTGCCAACATGTTGAGGGGAAAAGGGGTCCAAAGTTGATCTAAGTGGAAATCGGTGACCAACCACCTATTCCAGTGGCTTAAAATAGGGGTGTCCACATTGGCCGTTTTTCTACAGTTTTTCAGGTCCTAAATTTCCAAGGTCGTTTCGAGGCCCTAAATGACATTGTTTGGGCATGAAAACAACTAGACAATAGTGAAATGCATATTTTGTGCTAAAGGGAATATATACTCCTCAGGTAGACCTTTCAACCAAGCTATTGTGTGCCCCAAACATATATCTTATGCAAACGTTACACCCTTGGGAAGTTGACGTACCAACTACCCCCATCAAGGCCCGCAAACCTTTTGGCATTTCATCTTCTTGGGTTAGGGTTTTGGATTTTATTTATGATAAAAAGGCCTCTAGAGCCTCATTGTAAATATCATCATCTTCTTGAAAATGGGTGTATCCATCACATCTCTTATGAGAGATAAGGTTCCACCATTCTAACGTGTCATTCACTCTGTAATTTTACAGTTTTTGTACATTCTCTCATTAATAAAAATTGTGCATGATTGTATCTTTGTGTTTATTGAAATATTTATATATACTTCATTGTTATATATCCTCCTTCATTTCATTCTAAAATAATCCATATCAGTGGTTTCAGAGAAGGATACTCCTTTTCGTTTCTAGTGCATGTCCTCGACGAGGTTAGGATATAGAGAGTTCGGTCTCGAGCTAGTTTGCCTTGAGGATAACCTCTCTTTCCATCCCAAGCATCCTCCCATGGAGGAAGAGAAGAGGAATGAGGGAGAAGAATATACCATCAAGTTTTTTCTTACAGAAGCCCTCGCACAACAAAGGAACTAGATGTTAGAGAATTTTCCCAAATCCTTCAACAATTTTTGAGAATAGCAGGCATGTGTTCATCAACTAGTCACTTTGGAGACACTACCACATTCAAGGTATAAGTTAATTTCGATATTCTCATATTTGAAGGTCAAATTGATGTGGATTCTTTGGGAAAATGGTTAAATTTGTAGAAGGTTATTTCTATGTTCACAATTTGTCCGACAGAGAAAATATCGCCTTTGCACTCCTTAAGCTCTTCCCCATGTTAAACATTGATGGGAAACTTACTCAGAGAAAAACTCCATAGAGTAGTCTGGAATATTTGGGGCTGAAACCACTTGGTATTTTTTATGGATGTGGTCAAGGAGAAATATTACCCTGTGGGAAACTATGATGACCAGTACAAGAGATGGACCACGCTGCCTCACGAGCGGGACCAAATAGTGTCAGAGTTCACAAATACCTTCCATACCTTGCACCCCAAGTTGGGTATAAAATACTCTCATAGGCATCTAGTTATGAAATACTATGAGGCTCTACATAGGTATAGACAAACCGAAATGGATTTTTTGGACATCTCATCACTAGGAGTCGCTTATAAATATGTTGTCAAAATGAGCAGAGATTCAAGCAGCAGAACACGTGAGAATTTGGGTTTGCAAATCCAAAACAACCAAAGTATGGTAAATGAATCCCTAACCCACAGAATAGACAACCTCAAGACAGCCATTCCAAGCCACAAAAAAACAAGAGAAATGGGAAGACGAAGAAGGACACTAGGAATTGGTGTGACTTCCATAAAATCTCTTGGCACAACACCAATGAATGTCGCTCAAAAACGTCATTGGTGGTCAATCTCAAAGAAATAGAGTCGATCCATGACTCAGACTTTGTCGCTGAACCCACTATTACTAGCGCATCTGCAAAAATCCAACCAGAAGAACCAGAGGATACTGAGGAGGGGGAGTGCATTTTCTATTCACATATGTGGGTGAATGGGACCTCACTGCATTTTATTATTGATAGTAGAATTCAGAAGAACCTCATATCAATAGAGGTCGTTAAGCAGTTGGAGTTGCCGGCAACACCACACCTGTAGCCATACAATATCAGATGGCTCCACCAAGGATGAGATCTTCATGTCAGCCAGCAATGATGCCTATCATATGACATCAATCCATTCAATGATGAGGTACTGTGTGATGTTTCCCTGCTGGAAGTATGTGATTCTCTATTAGTCTAGCCATATATGTGGAGGCGTCATTATATTTATGAGTCTCGACCCCATTGCATTATTTTTACTCTAGGGGATTATGCCTATAGGATAACAGAGGTAGTTTTGACTACTGTCCTATAAAAATAGTGAGCCAAATTCATCTCACATATCACAAATTTTAGCCTCTTCACAATCTATTTAGAAGAGGACACTACAACTATTGTAGCCTCGACCCAAGATCCTTCTATCCAACATAAGCAGATCAACAAGATTGTATAATAGCATGAAAATATTCCTACTGCATATTCACCGATAGAGTCCTCCCACACTCTGAAATATCATGTAGTCATATTGGTTAAATAAATCCAACCCCTCCAAAAATATTTTCATAACATCCTTCAACAATCTAAGTAGGACAACTTCTTTAGCAAGGCAAACAACTCACCAATATTCAGATTCAACAAAAGCTTCCTGGGAAACTTCTCACAATGGAGACCATTTCTTCCTAAGGAGGTAGGATTGATATAGGAGGAATTTGGTGGCCACCCACCTATTCCACTGGCTCAAAAAAAGGGTTTCCACATTGGCATTTTTTCTACGGTTTTTCGGGTGCTCAACTTTCAAGGTCATTTTAAAGCACTAAACGATGTTTTTTGGGAACGACAAAACCCAAACGATATCTGAAGGCATGGTATTGGTCGAATGGAATATGTACTCCTCAACTAGACCTTTCAAACGAGTTATCGTGCTCCCCAAATGGAGATCATATGAAAAAATTACTCCCTTTGGAAGTTAACGTATCGACTACCCCCATCAAGGCCCAAAAACCTTTTGTCATTTCATCTTCCGGGGTTAGGGTTTTGGATTTTATTTATGATAAAAAATCCTTTAAAGCCTCATTATAAATATCATAATATTCTTGCGAATGAGCGTATCCATCACATCTCTTCTCATAGATAAACTGCCACCATTCTAGTGAGTCATTCACTCTATAATTTTACAGTTTTTGTACATTCTCTCATTAATAAAAATTGTACATTACTGTATCTCTATGTTTATTGAAATATTTCTATATATTTCATTGTTATATCTCTTCCTTCATTTCGTTCTCAAAATAATTCGGATCAAAAGTTCTAAGCATGTTCTTAAGTGCCATAGGAAACCCTATTCTCCCACCTACATAAGGAAACATATGATGCACACCCACATATAGTTTATCATCTAGTTTAGAAATATTATGTCCTCTTCGGTGTTGAGATGCATTATCAATTGGATGGATTGGGAAAAAATTCAGAAAATTTGAAAAGATAGTACAAAAATTGGGGAGAAGGAAAATGTGGATATTGCATGGGGACAATGAGGCTCAAGGGCCTCCATATAAGGTAAAAAAAATATTAATACTTGTCATTTTTATAACTTTCCACATAGGTGAGGAAGAAAAAAGTAATTGAATAAAGGTTTATTTCTCTAGATGACACCCCAGTCAAGCCACAAGTCACTAGAAATTAAATTAACAATTTGCATGCCAGTTGCATGTTAGTTGAGTGTCAAATAATTGTAAACAGAAGTTAACAAGTTGCATGTGAGTTGCATGTCATCATGATTTGCATGGAAGTGGCATGTCATCATGAGATCCTATTTAAAACAAAAATAATATTCAATTGGAAAATGAATTATGTGTATCACATATGAGAATACAGGTTCGATATCTGAGGCAATGAGTCGAAGGAAAGTAAGACCAGTGAATTAAGAAGTTTGCAGGAGCTGGCAGTACGCAGAAGAGGTTTCATGCAGTGTCGGATGCAAGTAACCCCTAAAAATTGACCCAAAGACACAAATTTAACCAATAAAAATCAATTTTGAAACCATGAAAAGATGAAGGAGAAAGAGATAACCTCTTTGACAGAGACGATTTGTTAAATGATCTGTTGTGCGCTCCACAATCAACAGTTGAAAATCAGGGTGAAAAAGTGCTTTGGAGCAATATTTGGGTAAACTTACAAATGAAATGGTAAAATGGTGTTTTTAACCTATTTTATTGACTTTTATCACTTTTCATTTGCAAATTATGTTATTTTTTTCTGTATGCATGCCCTAGAGTCTTAACAACTTTACAATTATTGACTTTTGCAGATTAAAAAGTCTAGAGATGAGATGTTGGAACAAGGGTCCACCCCTTTTTGGTTTGTTTTTGTATATTTTTTGTACCGATAATTTTAGGGTTTTTTTCAGGAAAAACTTCGAGCAGAGTATTTATTCTTTCTCACGCTCGTGAAACCATGAGAATGTTATCGAGTAGTTTTTTGTCATTTTTTCAAACTCTTATTGGCAACACGAAAAACGAAACCTATGGAGTATCCTTTAAGATCTTTTCAATCTCCCTAAACATGAAAATATGGTTGAGCGACCTTGTATTTGAAGAAAACATTTGATGAGCGGTAGCTTATCACTTTTTTGGTCTCATCAGGTTAATTTACGAAAAAGGCCCTGATGGAGTTCTCTTTAAGTGTTTTTCAGACTCTCTAAAATTGAAAAACCCTTGAGTTTTCTTTCCTTGGACTCATGAAACAAACATTGAAAGACACAAATGGGATCGAACCACTCCTTCTTAGGTTTTGTTAAACATACTTTGAGGGACTCGTCCAAAGGATGAGCTTACATATACAATCATATGTTATCCTCCTCAAGCTTGCGTAAAAATAAAGAGATACTTGCCAGAAATGGTGGGGGGGGAATTGGGAAAGAAATCTGTCTCTGTATTCGTATTAGTGGCAGTAATAGTCTCTCTTGAACATGACACCCCCCTTCATCATTACATATGAGTTGGGAAATCCATTTGTCTCTCGTTTGACCATCCACAAGTCCATAGGTTGGGTCCTCCTTGAGTCGATGCTGCCAAGACCATTGTCGTGTTGTTCATATGTTCAAGAGAATTCCAACCTAAACACGCCTTCTATTGAGTCGTCCATCTGCAGCTATAAATTTTCTACCATGTCGACCTTTCCTAAGTCAGTTCTGAATCACTTCATACTATGATCTACTTCAAATCTATTACATATTTCACGTCATTGATGAGGGATACATCAAGGCCCTCCTGTGATGAGTCTTTTCCTGTCGACTTCAACACATTATCCAGAACAATATTTAGAAATCATTTAGTACCTTAGAGCTTGCATGCCTCAATGGAGGGTTTCTTTGCTTTCAACAGTGGGTTCACATCATCAACCCCTTATTGGAAATATTTCATCAAGTGTTCGACTTCAAATCATTTGTTCACATTCGTTGGATTGTACTAGGGTACCTTGGGAGTCATTGACCTCAATGGTGATTTCCCTCACACTTATTAACGGTTTTCATTAATGATCGGTAATCAAGTGGTTTCTACCATGTTTGACTTCAACACCCGTAATCTCATGGCTAGATTCATACTTAGAGACGATGGAAATGAAGACCCTAGATCTTATCATTTTGATCCAGGTTGTGACGGAGTATTCATGAATTAGAACTGACACATAGATCCATTGTGTATGTCTTGTGGATATGTCCAAATTTGAATTCTTTTAGAGCATAGATCCACAGTGTATTCCTGGTGGCTATGCCGAATTATGATGACATGGATCCACAGTGTATGTTTAGTGGCCATGAATCACTTGACACTTATGATTAGAGTCACTTGTAGTCTAAGCATGGGAATACATACCTCAGAAATGGTATGATATTATGTAGATTCTTTTTTGTTTGCAAGTTCTTGATCGATGCGCTCCTTGTTTTCGACACACATTCTACAAAGTATTTCAGTTGTCACAAGTTATATCTTCATTCTTTTGGGGGCATTCTATTACAAATTATTTTGGTCACCTTAGTGATCACTTGACAACATGTGTTAATGTTCCCTGAAAATATTAAAAGGAGACTTTCTCCATGGGAAAAGTGATTTTCTTTCCTCCTTCAAAAACCATGTCAAGGAAGGTCGTCGCACCCTGCGATATGCATGGGGTGTGACGATGCCTGAATGTCGCACTCTGCCCTAAATCTGGACTGTGACATCGTCGCATGTTGCTCGTACATAGGGTACAACGATGCTTAAAGCATAGGAAATGTCAAATTTCACAAATATTCTAGAATGGAATCTTCTAGAAGATGAGGTGGTCTCCGATCAATTTGGATCTGAATCGCTTCTCTGATTTGGTGGGATCATCCTAATCTCCTCATCCATCTCTCTTTCACACTATATAAAGAGGGATCTCTCATGGAAAAGGCTAAGCTTGAATAGGCTAATATTTGTATGGAGAGTTCTACTTCAGATTATGCTTGAGAGCTTTGATTTAGTTCTTCAAGATAGATTGTGGATCTTTTTCATTCAAGGCATTGGATCAAAGGTGTGTGTGTTGAAGCAAGCAACATCAAGGCATAGGTTGTATTCTCCACTTTCTATTCACTTAATATAGTAATACATTTCTTCCCTATATAACCATCGTGTCTTCTATTTTATAATTCCTTGCTCATATACATAGACTTCATTAGAATACATGTATCTTTGTTTTCCTTCGTTGTTGGTTTGTGATTCTTAGACAGGTCTGTTAGAATATAGAATATTGTGCTCATTTTACCATTGATGATACCCTCGTCACCCAACCATAGGTTGAAGCCACCCTCCGAGCACCTTAACCTTGACTAAGAATTACTCCGGAAGCAAACCCTAGGCTAGATATCCAAACAAGGTGTAGCGTATCTTCCTCCAAGGATAGAGCACCAACAATAGTTGATCAGATAGTCCAAACCCTAGCCAAGAGATAGTCCAAGCCAACACTAAAAACTGGTTGCTGCAGTAGCTGCACCTGCAACTCTCCTCCACACGTGCACACCAAACTAGGAACTGCAGTGTGCACCAGTTGCTACTCTGCAATTCTGAGATGTGTCAAATGAGAACCGGCGCCCTGTATTTATAGTAGTTTTGCCAGATTTGTTGGGGCCGACTTCTCCTTCTAGGTACATGTCTGTTTAGTATATTATTATTATTTCTGGCCAACTTCTTCTCTTGGAGGCTAATAACCTAATATAAATTATCTTCTTGAGCCGACAAGACTTCTAGGGTTATTAGCCAACTCATTAAGGTTTTCTCTTGCTTTCTAGAGTCTTCTATTCTCGTCAGGTTTACACGTGGAGGTAAATACCTCCCACATCTACCATAATATTAACACTCCCTCCTAGCTAGGGAGGTATTACAGGTAATGGTCTTGATCACAAAAACATACCATTTACCCGATAGCATCAACATAGTCGTTTAGACTATCTCATGACTAGATCATGAGCATCACCATTACCATCAGCTGCATCATATCTCGAAACCATACTTCATCTGAGTAATTAGACATGATGCTGGATAAGTCACTCATACCATAGAGTGACACAAGAGTCATTCTTATAATCTAGAAGAGTAAATGCTCTGAACTATTTTCCGTCTGGAAAATATCTATTCATCATTCGTCTGGATGATGATTATCTCCAATAAATTGTTGATAGTCTTCAAGGAAATTAGAACAAAAATAGAACACAACTGTGTCTATCCATAGTAGTACATAACTACAATCCAATGGTACACTACCACACCAAGTAACACACAAGTACTTGATCATCAACGTATAGTCACGAATAGTGGAACATATCCACCACAATAGTCTTCATCTACTATCATACAATTCTTCATAACAAACATCTAATATCAACCTGCATAGAAACAATGTTATGATATAAACTGAATCATTTGGGCCAATCTTTCACTCACATCTGTGAGCTCTGAAAGAATATATGCCCTTGGAGTAGAACAATGAGATATCTGGACTATTCTTCTCAAGCAAGGAAGAATAACTGTCATGTCTTCTGAACCTAGGCCATTCCCCACCCTGGGCCATTCCTCCTACACTAATCAAAGTGCACCCTGGAGAGAATGTATAAACCCTAAGGACCCTGGAGAGAATGTATAAACCCTAAGGAATGTCTGTCCCTGATTGCTGAGCCTGGACCATCCCCACCCTGGGCCATTCCTCCTACACTAATCAAAGTGCACCCTAGAGAGAATGTATAAACCCTAAGGAATGATTGTCTGGACCATTTCCTCTATTAACCACAAGAGGAAAACATTGTCATGTATCAACCTCCAAAACAGACCATTCCTGATGTTAACCACAATGAGAAATCGTTGTCTATCAAGGCGGGCCATTCTTCTTGAGTACCCTCAAGAAGAGAGACTGCCCTAGACCACTCCCCATGTTAACCACAATGGGAAGTTATTGTCTATGATACATCAGCAATCAAACTACTTACCATGTTAACCACAATGGGAAGTCACTGTCTGTCAGAAATCTCAATCCACTTTCTGAATAGGAAAGCATATGTCCAAGATGGACTATTTTTCTGTAAGGTAGCTAGAGAGGTAGTGGGGGGGGCCTAGAGGGCCCATAGTGATAATAGTGGAGGTTATTCAATGTAAGGTGGACTAGGTCCACTATATTATTAAATAAGACCCACTATGGTAGTTAGATATAATAAATGTAAGAGGACTTCTTAGAAGGTTCTACTTCTAGAAGATTCCTCCTCTCGAATGTTCTTAGGAGATGATAGCACTATATAAAGGGGTTCAAGCAAAGTAATGAGACATGAAGAAAAGTATTATATTTGGAGTTGGAGCTCAATAGGAGGATGCCCCCTCGAAGAGGCAAGTGAACAGGAGAGGATCCCTTCCATAATAGGATCCATTGTATGGTGTTGTAAGGTAGCTAGAGAGGTAGTGGGGGGGGCCTAGAGGGCCCATAGTGATAATAGTGGAGGTTATTCAATGTAAGGTGGACTAGGTCCACTATATTATTAAATAAGACCCACTATGGTAGTTAGATATAATAAATGTAAGAG
>ML792543.1:98753-121421 GCA_009831015.1 Picea engelmannii
CATTATGGAGATCAAAGAATTGCTCCATTTGAAGTATCCATGTGATTGGGTCCTTGCCATCAAACTTCCTCATATCAATCTTAGGAATGTGGTTGGTCTTCAAACCAAAGTTGGAGTTTCTCCATTCTTGATTCACCTTCCTTCTTTCCTCATCATGAATTTCATGGGATGCATTTTCACTTTCAGGTGTCTTCCTTGTTACGAAATTTTTCAATACTTCCATGATCTCCCCTTTTAAACCATCTATCTTAGTATCCAACTTAGCTTCCATTGAATCCATCTTAGTATCCAACTTAGCTTCCATTGAATCCATCTTAGCTTCCATTGAATCCATCTTATTTTGTAGTTCATTTATGTCCCTACGCATTTCTTCACCTTCATCAAGAGTCCAAGTAGGATTTTCTGGAGGCTTATTTGGTGTAGAAGTTCCCTTTTTGGGTGGCATGTTGGCCAAGTATCACTTTTGAACCTTGATTTTGAGCTGGTTCTGCTAGACAATATTTCTTCTGTTGTATCTCCCAAGTTTAGGCCCTTCTGGGTATGAAACTTTCTTTTAGGTAGTTCTCTGATATTTCTTCTCTGCAATGCCATAGGTCTGATCAAAATTGGATGTGCCAAGTGGAATTTATAGTAACTTCCTCACAACTTGCCGATTTTTGGCCTTTCCAGGAGATCTCACTTATATAGCATTCCCCGAAAAAAATAATTGATATCAAATTTTGAAACCCTCACCCAAAATACTACAGACTATCCACGATCCAATGAAACCAGTCCCACTCAATGTGGATACTCTAGCAAGAAGTTATGATTGTTTTACCTAGAACACCTTCTTGAGACTAGTCAATAGGACTAGTCAGATACCCTATCTTACACAAGGTGTATCTACAAATTTAAGATGACCCAGAAGCTGAAAGTTTTACCATGGATACCTTACTAATGTTTGTAAATGTCTTCCATAGTTTAGGGTCTGAAACATTACAGAAACGTTTTTATAGCGAAAATTCTGCAATGACTCATTTCAGGATGATTCCAGAACCCTATCTTGTATAGGTTGTATCTCCGAAAGTATAAGGCCTCAGAAGCTTAATTTTTAACCCAACATACCTTGATCTGTCTACTAAATATCCTCCAAGCTATTCCTTATGAAACATTGTAGAAAAAAAGTTATAGAAAAAATTCCATGGTGTCTCATATGTAGCAGAGAAACCCCAAGACCTTGAACTCTGATACCATATGTTAAGAACCAAATATCAATATAGCATAGAAAATCTTCAGAAAAAGTACTCAATGCCTTGAAAAAAAGAGAATTTCAGATAATAAGCCTCTTCGAGGGGGAAACCTCCTTTTACCCCACTTAAATGTTCAAGTACAAGATGATTCAAAATGAAAATGTCTCCTTGGTATATATAGGAGACTATGAGGTATAATTACAACTAATGGCCTAAAGCCGACATAAATAAAATAACATTACTAACCTAATATGCCCTAATTAAGGGGTAATGAGCCAATATTAGGGCTTAATAGGAACACTGTGAAGGCTTCATGTAGATCTAAACAATAGAGTATATCATTGTTGGAAAACTGGAACATATCCATGTGGTACTTCTTCTTTCATCATGAGATCTGATCTACTGAGTAATCATCTTGATGTTATAGGGAATCTTCACCATGCTTCTGTTGTGCACTGGAGGTTCTTCCACCAAGTTATCTTCTTCTATCTGCATACAAGGGTATCTTTCTAGTATGCCTCAAAGTCTTGAGATTGCTCTTCATATGCTCTTTATTCAATTTCTCTAGAGAACATTCTTTGTATTCATCTGATGTAGAATTCCAACTCATGGATGTTGCAGATGATATAATGACTCATGTAGTGATATGTCTGGTGTACTGGAACAAGTAATCATCATAGTCTTCTCCCTCAATCTGGGAGAATCTCTGGTTCTAGATCTCACAATGCTTTCATTCATAAGTCTTCCATACACTATTCTTCATCACGACTTTCAGTTATTCTGCTTGATTTCTTTTAGTGAGTTCATATCAGGCTGGTAATCTTGTGATTCTTGATACAATGACTGGTTGTTCTGATTTCTCTTTCTTTCTTGGAATATTCATGTTTTCTTTAGCTCTTGGGTCCATGGAGTTTCTTATAGATTCCATGCCCTAGAGATTCCACTTCTTCCTTTCATCATAGGATCACGGATCTGGATGAACAACCAGGAATACTTTAAGGCTTCTCTTCAAAGAAGTCTTCTTTTGCGGTTGAACTGAACACGTACTGTCCTTCATGGCTGCTACCATGGATATATATATATATATATATATATATATATATATATATATATATATATCATCATCATCATCTTCAATGGATCATAGGATTAGCTCCCTCCTAACCCTTGCTTCATGTAAGAGTGCATATAATCAGCTCCCTCCGTCTAACAGAGACTGTGCTTATATCTGCATCCTTATTGTCTTCTGCAATATATAATTGGCTCTGTTGTCTAGCAGAGTCCACGATTCCATCTTGTTGTTTTCTACAAAACGTCATAAGTCTTTTTCCAATTTCCTCTCGATTGCTGACTTCTTTCTGTCTTTGCTTCTTCTAAGTCTCTTCATGATTGATTCATCTTATCTTGCAATAGCTTCCACATGATTTGTATTTCATTATTTTCATGCGTATTATCTAATGATATCTATTTTTATCTTGTTTTTTCTTCCATAGGTATAGTTCTTCTTGGAGCATATTATCTTTCAAGAGATAGATATACAAAGATGATGCAAACAAGATATGTACAAGAAATAAGAAGAGTGTTGTTACCTTTTAGAAGAAGAAGTCTCTTCCATCCTTCTTAGTCTTCTGTGTAGGTTCCTTTTCTTCGGCAATTGATGCTTCGTGTTTCTCCTTCCTTTTCTTTAGCTTGGGACAATGATTCTTGTAGTGACCATACTTTCAACAGTTGAAGCATTGTATTTCTGAAATGTCTTTCTCTTGATTTGGCTTCCTCCTTGAGCCAAACTTCCTTTTGTTCCTGAAGTTCTTGAATCTTGTTGTGAAGGATTGATCATCATACTTTCCTTGGGGTTTCTCTTTTGCATTGATCCTTGATTCTTCTTGAGCACAGCAAGTCCAAAGTTCTTCAAATGTCGGATACTCCTTCCTTGTGTCCATGCTTGCAGCAAATGCATCCCACATCTTGGGAAGACCATTGAGTACTATGTTCACCAATTCCTTCTCTGAAGTGATCTCTTCAATAGCTTGTAGTTGATCTATTAACTAGGAGATCCTTACAAAGTATGATGTTATGATGTCATCATCATTCATCTTCATGTCATGGAGCTCATTCTTCACACTCATAACTTGTCCAATGTTTCTGACTGAGAAGAGATTTGTTAGGGCATCGTACATCTTCTTCGATGAGTCAAGATGGGAGATGTAGGGTATCAAGTGGTCTTTTATAGAATCCACTATGATACTCATGGCATTGATTTTAGCATCTTTGAACTTCTCCATAGTTGCAATGTTCTATGGTTCCTTCTCTTTTCCTTCTTCAAACTCTGGTTTCACACTATTTCCTTTCATGATATCCAGCACTTTATTCTTGGCAAGGATGAGGTCAATCCTTTTCTTCCATGCTCTGAAGTTAGAGGCTCCATCTAAATTGTTCTCTGACTTCATAGAATAAGTCATCGTTGCTTTGGCTTGGTCAAACCCTAGATTTGACCACAAACTCAAACTTCACGTCTTGGCTTGTTGAGAGTATTAGGAGATGCACTAGGCTAGAGCGCACTAATCTATCCATAGATTAGGTCAATCCATTCACTTAAGGTGCCTCAACAACAGGATTAGGGTTTCTTCAACTTCTCCTGTTAGTAACCCTAGCGGCGGTGTCTTGGAAGTTGTTTTTGCTAGTAAGCCTAGCGACAGTTCCTCAGTGAGCTCAATATCCTAGCGGCTATGTTTCCTTCCAGCGTTTAGATTGAATGAAGGAGGTGTGGGCCCATAACCTGTTAGAATATAGAAGATTGTGCTCGTTTTACTATTGACGATACCCTCATCACCCAACCATAGGCCGAAGCAACCCTCCGAGCACCTTAACCTTGACTGAGAATTACTCTGGAAGCAAACCCTGGGCTAGATAGCCAAACAAGGTGTAGCGTATCTTCCTCCAAGGATAGAGCACCAACAATAGATGATCAGATAGTCCAAACCCTAGCCAAGAGATAGTCCAAGCCAACATTGAAAACTGGTTGCTACAATAGCTGCACCTGCAGCTCTCCTCCACACGTGCGCACCAAACTGGGAACTGCAATGCGCACCAGTTGTTGCTCTGCAATTCTGAGATGTGTCAAATGAGAACTGGCGCCCTGTATTTATAGTGGTTATGCCAGATTTGTTGGGGCCAACTTCTCCTTCTGGGTACATGTCTGTTCAGTATATTATTATTATTTTTGGTCGACTTCTTCTCTTGGAGGCTAATAACCTAATATAAATTATCTTCTTGAGCTAACAAGACTTTTAGGGTTATTAGCCAACTCATTAGGGTTTTCTCTTTCTTTCCAGAGTCTTCTATTCTCGTCAGGTTTACACGTGGAGGTAAATACCTCCCACAGCTACCATAATATTAACAAGGTTTACTATTCTTCATACTCAAGGAAGGAACTACAAGGACGACACTAGTGAGGATCAAGCGTCGTTTAAAATGTATGTCACTTGTACCTCATTAAACTAGTTTATATGATGATGAAGTTTAAGGCGAAGTGTGTATTATGTTTTGTTTTGTTCTAGTTTCTTATGGAATCTAGGAAGATCTGTTTGTGTCTGCACTTACCGATTAATCCGATAACAATCTTAAAGGAATAATTTTTTAGGCTCCAAAAGTTGATTTGCAGTACATGGGATTGGTAACTAAATTGTAGCAAGGTAAAATACAGCAGAAAGATGAAGATTATGAATTAAGGATTGATGGAATTCTCTTGTACAGAAACAAAGTTTATGTACCCAATTCTCCTGAATTGAGGAGTGCGATTTTAAAATAAATGCATAATGTGCCTTATGTTGGACACCCAGGATATCAGAAAATAGTTTTAGCAGTCAAGAGCCAATATTATTGATCAGGAATGAAGAAATAAATTGCAGAGTACATAGAAAAATGCTTGGAGTGTCAAAGTGTCAAGGTTGAGCATAGACATCCAGCTGGGTTGCTACAGCCAATACCCATTTCTAAGTGGAAGTGGGAAGTGGTGACAATGGATTTCATCACAGGATTGCCCAGAACAAGCAAGCAGCATGATGTAATCATGGTGGTAGTGGACAAGCTTACTAAAGTCACCCATTTTATTCCATTAAAGACTACTCACAAAGAAACTAATGTTGTTGATATTTATATGAGGGAAGTAGCATGATTGCATGGCATACCCAAGACAATTATGTCTGACAAAGACCCAAAATTTACGTCAAAGTTTTGGAAAGGGTTATTCAAGGGGTTTGGAACAAATCTAAACTTCAACATAGCCTATCATATTGAGTCTGATGGACAAACAGAAAGAGTTAATCAGGTGATAGAATATGTGTTAAGAATGTATGTGATGGAAAAACCATCCAGATGGGAAGACTACCTACACTTGGTAGAGTTTTACACAACAATGAGTATCAAGCATCACTAAAGATGAACCCATCTGAATCACTTTATGAGAGAAATTGAAACACCCCAATAAGCTGGGACAACCCAACTGATAGATCAGTGGTTGGGCCAGAGTTGCTCAAGGAAATGGAAGAGAAAATGTTGCAGATTAAGCAGAATTTGAAGGCTTCCCAAGATAGGCAGAAAATTTATTCTGACAAAGGCAGAACCCATGGGGAGTTTAAAGTGGGTGATCATGTTTTCTTGAAGATGAAATCCAATAGAAGTTTCCCTGAAGTTGGGAAATTGTTCCAAGTTAGAAGCCACATATTGTGGATCGTTTGAAATCCTAGAAAGGATTGGACTAGTAGCTTATATGCTTGCATTGCCTTCATGCATGCCTATTCATAATGTATTTCATGTCTCATTGCTCAAGAAGTATATAGATGATGATAATCAATTGATTGATTGGAATGTGATGCAAATGGAGCAAGAAGGCGTTATACTGGTGCACCTGGTGCGCATACTAGACCATAAGAATAAGCAACTCCAGAATCGAGCCATAAGGCTGGTAAAGGTCCAGTGGACCTGGTATGGTCCTGAGGACGCAACCTGGGAGCATGAGGATGCTATGCGAGAAGAATACTCGCATCTTTTTGAAGATTTTTAACATCTTGTGGATGTTGTATAAATAAGTTGCACTGAGGACAGTGCAAAAATAAGGGGAGGAGATTGTAATACCCTGAGGTCGAGCCCCTGTTGTAATTATGAATGTAATGATGTTTATAGGCTGGTGAGCCAAGTATTATAAGTTAGTAGGATTATGTGTGTATTAGGCTGGAGAGCCTAGAGGCTAAGGTTAGTGGGCCTGATTTTGTATATGTAATTATGCAGATTATTAATAAAAATACATCGCTGCGTGTAGACCGACCACGAAGAAAGAGTTATGGGGGACTAAGCTCCACTAGGCTGGGTAAGGGAAGGGGGATGAGAATTTGGAATGATGGGCTAAGCTTAAGAGCTTAAGTCCAATAGAATAATATATTATTATTCTAAATGTTGTGAGTGGGATATGAATATATCCTAAGTTCCTTTGGAAAAAGAGGGTACGACTTCCAAATGTAGGGGAATGTTCTTCATGAGTACCATGTGTCAGCTCAGGAACATGCAATATAAGTTAGAATTCATACTATTTTGGGGGATCTTCTCTTTGCCATTTTTTCACCAGCGCACCCAGCAAGCACAAGTATCCCTGGTATGCCTTGTTGAATTCTTGAACCACACTGAACCTCTTCAAACAAAACTGAATTGACACCTTTGCTACACCTGTACCCTATGGGTTTCCTATGTATTATTCCTTCATTACCATGCCCAAGTCCATTTTATGGTGCTGCCATCACTGTGCCCGTGTGTGGAGGAGTAGGAGTGAAGAAGCGGGTTGTCAGGCTCATGGATAGAAGAAGTAGGTTTGCAGACCTATGAGCAACTCTCTCTAGGTGAGAGAGTGTGCTCAGGAAGTGAGTTCTCCTGGAGGGAGTCCAGTAGCATCCAAAGAGCGCTGATAATTCCTAATCTGAATTGTTGTTGAAGCCCAAGAAAAGGGAGGTGTAGTAGCCAATGGACTGTTGGACAATGAAGGTGTACACTCTTGGGGTGGGACAGGCATGTGGGAAATAAAATTCTATGAGTTGTGGGTGTAAGTGGATCCTTGGAGGAAATCCTTCTTGTTGTGTTGTACAACTTCCTATTGTCCCTACCTAGCCTAGAAATCCCTTTCCCGATGGAGTTTAGTCTCATCTCGGGGGTGACCCACTGCTGAGAGTCATGAGAAACCTGGTCTAAGGTTGGGAGGTTCATGGAAGGCCTGCACATAGTTAGTGTACTTCAATTAAAAGATAAGTACCCATTTCTATGTCCATTTACATGTTGTGTATTTGTACATGTGTTATAATTGATGAGTAATGCCTATGTATGTTGCATGTATGTGTTAATGTTTCTTTTGCATGAACAAGTGTATGAGCAGAGTATTGATGTTCGTTTAATTGCATTAGATATGTATGTGTGTGTGTGTGTGTTTGTGAATATCAAATGTTATCTCTATATATTTCTTGTTAAGTCTTATATGTGATTATTTCCGCAAAAGAAGTTTGTCTCAGTGGCGTTTCTTGGCCAATTGGTGGCCGGGGACATTACATAATGGTATCAGAGCAGATAATTAAAAAATACAATCGTTTGGTAGCATTTTCGGCCTATCGGTCTGATAGTCGGGGGCGTTACAACAACAAATGGAAAAGCATGGCATGTCAAGGCAAAGAAAGACATGTCAAGGCAAGGCATGGCGTGTCAAGGCAAGGAAAGAAATTTCAATGCAAGGCATGGCTTGTCAAGGAAAGGCATGGCAAGTCTAGGCATGGTTTGGCATATCAAAGCATGGAAAGGCTAGGCATGTCAAGGCAAGGCAAGGCATGGCATGTCAAAGCAAGTCAATGGCATGTCAAGTCAAGGCAAGGCATGTCAAGCAAAATCATTTCAAGGAAAGGTATGGCATGTCAAGGAAAGGCAAGGCGTGGCAAGGCAACGCATGACAAGTCAAGGCAAGGCAAGACATGTCAAGGAAAGGCATGGATTTTCAAGGCAAGGCAAGGCATGGCAAGGCTAGGCGTAGCTTTTCAAGGCAAGGCATGGCAAGGCTAGGCATGGCATGTCAAGGCAAGGCATGTCATGTCAAGGCAAGGCAAGGCATGGCATGTCAAGGAAAGGCATGTCAATGAAAGACATGGAATGTCAAGGGAAGGCAAGGCAAGGCAAGGCAAGGCATGTCAAGGAAACACATTTCAAGGCAAGGAATGACATGTCAAGGTAAGGCATGGCATGTCAAGACAAGGCAAGACATGGCGACATGGCATGTCAAGGCAAGGAAAGACATGTCAAGGCAAGGCATGGATTTTCAAGGTAAGGCATGTCAAGGCAAGGTATGGCATGTCATTGCATGTCAAGGAAATGCATGTCAATGCAAAGCATGGCATGTCAAGGAAAGGTAAGGCAAGGCTAGGCATGACATTGTTTTATGATCTTTACTAACGTTTATTAGAATTGTTGAATGTTTTACATCATTGGAATGACATATTAGTTGTAACTTATTTGAAATTTTATTATCGTATGTGCACTTTGATATGATGTAATATGATTATTGCTTCATTTCATATGTTGTAATATTAGATATATAACAGAGAAAATAATTATTGCATGAAATAAATAATAACTTTAATTCTAAATGTTTGTTTTTGCAGAACAAGTATCTTCCAGAAGATCCAGATCATCCTCAACAAATAGATACAGATCATGATGTCTTCTTTGATGCTGAGATGGAAGATTATGATCATGATGACACAAATACAGATGACATCGAAGTTGATGTCGATGCAGATGACGATGATCATGATCATGATCACGATCACGATGGTGATGTTGATGTTGAGGTAGTTGTTGGTAGCAACTAGTGACATTCATGATCATATAGACTGCATCATGGATCATTTTTTATATATTATTATAATTCCTCTTTTCATGGTTACTATCATATGTATCATTTTCACAGCCTCTAGTACCATATTATTGAGTTGTATTATTTTGACATGTTTCATGTTGACTTATATACTTTGGACATGACGTATCATATTGACTTATATAATTTTGTCTTACATAAATTATCACTTTTATTTATATCATTTGTACATGATGTATCATTTTGACTTATGTCGACTGTTGGACATGTATCATTTTTAGATGTTATTGATTTATTGGCATATATATTTGAGTTTCACTTGTTTTAGTTATATATGATAATGATCTTATCAATATTGACTCATCAATTTTTATATATTGAAAGTGGTTGATGATTTTTGGATGCATATTTATTACGTACGATGGTTTTTGATTTATTGTTCATGATGGATGTTGTCAAATTCACTTAAATTATAGATATTTGACTCACTTGTTTTAATTATAGATGATGATGATGTTATAATAATTATCTTGTTATTTTATATATATTGGATGTTGTAGATTCTATTTTGATGGAGATTTAATAAGTATAATGATGTTGTTAATTTGTATGGATGTTTGTTTCCCTAAAAATTATTTATAATTGTTATCCTATAAAATATTTCAAATGTATTTATATGACTTACTGTATAATAATATAATTTATTTAAGAGACATGATATATTTAGCTAATTAAATTGAAATAAAACATATTAAATTAATAATTGTCAGCAAAACAAGAAGCATTTTTGGAAGCAACAATGGAAGCAAAATTGGAAGCCACACCAGAAGCAAAACTGAAAGAAAAACTGGAATCCAAACTAGAAGAAAAATGGGAAGAAAAACTAGAAGCAAAACTAGATGTAAAACTGGAAGCTAAACTGGAAGAAAATTGGAAGCCATATCAGAAGTAGAACTAGACGTAAAACTAGAAGCCAAACTAGAAGCCAAAATGGAAGCAAAATTGGATGGCATATCAGAAGAAAAACTGGAAGAAACACCTCGTGCTATTCCTGGTGCCAAACAGGAAGCAAAATTGGAAGGCATATCAGAAGAAAAACTGGAAGAAACACCTGGCACTAAACTTGGCACTAATTCTAGTGCTATTACTGGCACTAATCCTAGTGATAAACCTGGCACTATTCCTGGCATTATTCCCAGTGCTAAACCTGGTGCTATTCCCAGTGCTAAACTTGGTGTTATTCCTAGCGCGAAACATGGTGCTATTCCTAGTGTTATTTTTCTGTCGCTAATTCCAGCACTAAATCTAGTGCAATTATAAAAAGTCCATATTGTGCCCAATTTTGTGCCAGAAAAGGTGTCCAATTCATGAACTAAAATACACTAAATTATGGCGCTAATTTTCTATTCTATTGTAGTGATTAAGCAAAATATAAAATACCCATGACTGAATATTAAATATAGCCAAAAACAAACATTAATTCATTTTTTGGTGGAAAAATATGTCAAAGATGAGCCTTTAAAATGGACAATAAAGAGGCTCATCATCACCCCCCAACTGAACTCTTGCACACCGTTTTTGCAACCAAACATGGTCTTTTTTATCTCACTATTGATGCAGTTCTTATGTACCCTTTTGTTGTTCATTGTTCCTCCATTGTTTATCATCTTATTGTTTCTCAATGCCTTGTTGTTGCTCAACAAAATGTAGTTGTTCATTACTCTTTTGTATATCAATATTCCCCTATTGTTCTTGTTGTTGTTTGCTAAATTCCTGTCTCATATCCCAAGATATATACTTGGTGATAACTTGTTGATCATGGTATCTCTTATCCTTCACAATGTTGGCCCATTCTATGTCTTCCTTTTCTGGTTTGAGGTCAGCCATAGGAGCTACAAGAATAAGGAGTGGAGGGCTCATCCTTGACCCAATCCAATTAGTTCTCATTCTCCTTAGATTTTATTTATACCATGGTGTTTTGAGGAGGGAAAGATACAATGTGTTTGGAGAGTGAGGCTCTATGATTATCAAGTCATGAAGAAAATAATGTCACCTCTTATGGCAAGCCTCTACTGCTACTTCTCCCAATAATATCAGTGTGTCATCAGTATGGGATATTACTTCCCTTTGTTTGGTTGTCCACCCTGGAGTTATATCCCTATCTAAAGAGAGGTTATATAGAATAGCTCAAGAATGAAGGCATGGAATAGGTAAATTCCAGTGGACTTGTTACAACTCGGAAGAAGAAAAGAGTGAGATATAAAATGCAATGCATGAGGCACATATGCAACCATTTGGAATTTTTCTAATTTTATTATCACAGTTGGAGTTCCTAAAGCCACAACTCCAAGACTTCATGTTTGACCTTGAGTTGGATCCTTGGAAGGGAAGTGGTACAACTTGAGGGATTTTGATGAAGTGGTATCTCATGCAGCATTTCTATCATGCACTCCAATGCATATATGTGTTCTTATTCTTGTGTTCCATGTAATTTTCCTTGAATCCTTCTAGATCCTTGCAGCCCTATGCTATGTCATTTTATTCATTTGTGCACTAGTATTCCCTAATATGACTCTTTTCCAGAAAATTCCACTCGGCCATTTTTCATTTCCATCCAATATCCCATATTGACCATGACCTTTGGAACCAATTGTAACATACCCAATACTAGCAACAAACCAATTAAGAAAATCATGTTCCAACTTTACCTCATTGGAACCTTCTAGCACATTGGAGTGATGTAATTCATATCATTCCATATTATATTGTTGTAGTATTTTCCAAGCTTAACCATAAAAATTATGACATCCATCTCCATTATCTATCCATTGGCTTTCCCAAAAAAAAATTAGCACTTTTCTTCACTTCATTGAGTAATTTCTCGTGAAGCCCTGTCCTACAACCAAGACCATTTTTCTCCCAATGGAATGTTATGTTTCTTCTTTGACACTTTCAATGAATAACTTGTATTATCTTGTCCCTTGGTTTTTTTGTACATGTACATTGCTTCCACTACGCACTTCGATAACATAAGTGATCTTCTTACTTTGAATGCTTTTAGACAAAAGTGGCTAATTCCTGGCTAGGAATTATTTTTCAAGCATTATGCCTTCTCTCGGAGATGACTCACCCATCCCATGACTCACTCATGATCTCTGAGTTCCTTGGTTTTCTTTTGTGGATCCATCATTACAATTATACATTGATGGATATGAAGTCTTACCTTGCCTTTTTTTCCCATTAATGACATTCTTCATTTGTTGGCTTCATGTGTCATGTGAGAATCTTTGTTGATTTACCTTTGCAATCCATTCAGAGTCTATAGCGACTGAATACTAATTTGGCTCTACTCTTTCTGATTCCTTTATTAACCTCATTGATTTGCATTTTTAATATATTGAAATGTTTCATTTATGTCATATTTTTCAACTAGCTTGGCATCCACATTGTGGTACCTTCTTTTATTATCACAAGTTGTTCATGAGCCTTGTCCAACTCCCAAACCCACTTCAATTTATGGAATTATTCTCTTTGAAGTATGAATTATACATACCATTTATAATGATTATCCCATATGCATTATGTTCTTCTTTATCACTATACTAGCTTCCTGGATTCTCAATCCTTCTAGAACAGATATGCACATAGTATACTCCTTTATGTTTCCATTGACACCCTTTAGAGTGAATGGATATTCACTATTTCATCCACTAAATGATTTTATTTTGTATCATGCTTACACTGAGCATTTCAATAGCAAAGTGGATGTACTGCTTCAATTTCCTTTAACATAAATTGCTAGCTCCCTTGATTAAAACATTTTTATTTATTTGTATCCACTATTCTTTGCACCTCTATATGTGTTTCAACACCACTGTGCAGGCATCATCATGAGTATCTACACTCCTTTCATTATATTCACATATAGAATGTACTTCTACCATTTGGAAATATTTTTCCAAAATTGACATTGTTTGGAAAAATTTTGCATGGGAAATTGCATGGTTCACAAAATCCAATTTCCCTTTTCCTGTAGATTTATGAAACAACTCGATGCTACCTCGGATATATTGATACTTATGTCATGTTGTCCTCGATTATCTTTCCAATGGTTATGCTCGTGTCTTTTTCTATTTTCTAAGATAAAATTTATGGCTCTCTGAAATCAACAGTTCCACTCCCCTTTTTTCTGCACCTATTTCATTGTTATAAAAAAAAAAATCTTAAAGGCCAACTTATTCCACTTGTAGAGATAAATTTGGCAAGAACCAAGAAATTTTTTATATTGGAAGAAAATAGAATTTACGATTCTGAATACACATCAATTTTCAAATTCCAAATCTAATGGCCTTGTCAAATTTTGGATAAATTTGGAATTGATGACTTTATACATTTTCATTTCCCCCAGACATGGATTATGGATTGGTGATCTAGGTTCCCTTTTCCTCTGAAGAAGATTTCAAAAATCCCCGAAAGGCACTCGAGAATAGTGGATTTTTCCATGTTTGAGCATCCCCACACCAAATCCTTTTGAATCTCGTCATGAGACCAAAATCGGTATCTCCATGCTTTCTTTTTGAGCTATCTATCAAAATTTCACCTTTATTTGGTCCCCAATCCCCGGTTACTGAGTACGACCCAAATTTTTATAAACCATTAATTGATGTTTTTCAGAAAATTTAATCAAAATTAGCCAGTGGCTCTCATTAGGATTTCTTGTAGCCCTCGTCCCTGCAGACACACCCCTAAAATTTCATTTGATTCTGAGTTGAAACACTCTTTTTATGGCCAAATTAAGCTTTTGGCTCCAAACTTTTTTTTTGTAGATTGTCTATTTTTGTTGGCATGACAATCTAGCTGACATGGCATGGAAAGTGGCTATTTTTTTTGTAAATTTCTTATTTTTGTTGATATGGTAATCTAGTTGACATGGCATAGCACATGGGCTATTTTTTTTCGTAAATTGTCTATTTTTTCTGATGTGACAATCTGACTAACATGGCATGGCACATGGTTGGGTTTTTTTTGGTAAATTGTCTATTTTTGGTGACATGGAATTCTAGTTAACATGGCATGGAACGTGGTTGTTGATATCCATCTGTCATGCCTTGATTTGGCCATGTCATCATCCTTCTTTTCTTCCATCGACAATTGACGATCGCTCTTGCATTGGTGATTGACAATTTATTTTGCATTACAAAAAGGTCCACCTTTGTAGGATTCTGCCAAAATTCAATCATCAGCGATCGACGATTTGCTTCCATTAACGAATTAAAAAAGGCATTTATTCATGGGATTTTTCCAAACCTCGAAACCAAAACTATAATGATTATGAGTCATTGATCTCAAAACCAACTATAATCCTATTCATCGATCCACTAAAGTTTGTTAATCTTGCAAATGAATGTCAATCGTTGATCGCCAAATCAAATGTGATCTAAACCATCTAGTCTCCAACATTGCCAAACCTCACCGAACTCCGAAAAGCCATCAACGATCAACAATTTTCTTTGACAAACTAACTTGCAAGGCTTCAATGAATTTATCAAACTTTGATCATCAAAAATCGATGATCGATGCTTCCTTTGGCTGATATGGCATGGCACATGGATGTTGATGTCACAACTTGGATGACGTGGAAAGACACATGGATGTTGATGTGGAAAATTAGCTAACGTGGCATGACACATGAATGTTGACATGGAAACTTGGTTGATATGGCATGACATGTGGATCATGGCCACCTATCAGGCCTTGACTCAGCCACATCATCCTCATTTTTTCCCCTTCATTGGTGATAGACGATCTCTCTTTCATCACTGATCGACCATCTCTTTTGCAGTTACTAAAAAACTACTCCATGAGATTTCATTGAACTCTAATCATTGGTGATTTGCAATCTGTTTTCATCAGTGGTACAAAAAAGTCATAGAATTTTTTATAAACCCAATCACTCCATCGACGATCGATGGATTTTCTTCGATGAGCAAAATCTGTTCGCAAATTTCACCGAACCCCGAAACTTAATTTTTTTTTATCAAATTTATGATGAATCTGGACCATTGGTTTTCAAATTTAAAGTGATCTTAGTTGTTAATTTATAAAACTCTCCGACCTTCACCAAAATTTCCCAATCCTACAAATGAATCTCAGTCCTTGATCCTTAATGTCTAAACGATTTGGGTTGTCGATTCTCCAAACTCTCCAGTCACCATTAGAACACAAAATACAACCTTCCAGGCCGAATTTAACTGTACAACATGTAGAGTGATGCCATTGATCATCTCTTCGACGGTTTTGAGTGCAAATTTGACTTGAATTTACTCATAAATTTGGGGAATTTACTCCAAGTTCATAAATTTCCTCAAATATGTCATAGATGAAAACTCTACAACAATGAATTTAACAAATGCACACTGGTCATTTGCCCATATGGGTTTAGTGTTGAACCAAAAGTTCTGATACCAATTGTAACGTACCCATAATAATATTTACAACAAGCAACATGATAAATACTCATGTGAATAACAACATATATAAAAATGTGAATGCATATATTGAGCACACAACAAACAAAACATTCAAATAAAAACATATACACTACATAATTAACATAATAAGCATAACATAAACTTATCTTTCAATAATAGAACCAACTAGTTGTGTATGAAAGACATTCCTCCCAGCCATAGACTTGCTATTCATTTTCTCTCAATAGCAAGCCACCCCTAAGTTGAGACTATGAGCCCACAAGAACTTCTAACTCTCTTGTCCACTTTCTTCACAATCAACAACCCAAATATCAACTTTCTACTCCAACAACAATTCCAATCTATCGGCTCTCTTCACCTCAACCTGTACAACCCAAAGAATGGGATCCCCCTTCTCTTCAACGTAGTCCCTTGGGCCTTCCCACTTCTCTTCAGGGCTTCAATGCACTTAGTTGGCTAGGAATCTCACAGTGAGGAACTCTAAACTACTCCAGGAGTGCTCACAACAGTCTTCACAAGGCTCTTGAGCCATTTCCTCAACAGAAAAAATGTTGCACAAGCACACATCCCATTTTTATAGGCACACTGACCATAATGCATAAACACAACCCAATAATGGCTTCCTTCAAGCACAACATAGCTAGTACTTTTCATGTCTCTCAACGCCTCTCTTGCTGCCCAAAACCAACATGTAAAAATTGTCGACCATACCCATTCGAATTTTCTTGTTTTTCCTTGCTTTCTTGACTCTCACTCCTCCCCAAAAGAATTGTCTTGACTCTCACACTTTCCCCATGCTTTCTTGTACTCAACACATGCTTTCAATAACTCTATGAGGTGATCTCACACACCAACCCTCTTACATGAATTCAATGTTTGAGTGTTAATAAGTTAAAGGAAGGATTGCATGGTAATGATACATTAACTTAAGCAATGACATGGGTTTCCCTTAAAATCCCCCTTTATCCCCCTCTCTTGTGGAATCATAGCCCCTCTTCATTACCATCCCCCTCGTATCATAGCCAACAATTATTGTTTTTATTAATTATTTCAATGTACATAATACAAATTTCATTCCTAGGCCATATAAATCAATATGGGGTCTTCACCCCAACATATCGACTCACCAACATAAATCACATTTATACAATTACAATTTAATTTGCAGGGATTATCCATGATGTGGCATGATATGTTGTATTATGTATTTTATTTTGGACTGGTGATATCTTCAAGAATGGTTGCTTAAATGTCACATGTGAGCGAAATTGAGGGGATGGCAAAGATAAAGTTGTTGACATGTTGAATCAAACTCCTTCCAAGGATTTATCAATACCATAGTCATTTCCTATGAAGAATGGAAGTCACTTTATCCTTCAAATCCACACATTGGTTCAATTCTCACCTCCTTACTGTTGGAATACTAAGAGGGGGGGTGAATCAGTATTACCCTTTTTCAACAATTAGCAGTTACTTTTATATTTTGTTAATTACCACCATATATCAACAATGGACTTGTTTGTAAAATCAAATATATGAATATAATTAATAGAAATTACTAGGATTTTATAAAGAATAGTGAAGGACACCAATCATTTTTAGAGCACCAACTCTAGGAGACATAAACCCCCTTCTTCAGGGCACCAACCATAGGGCGCACCAACTCCCTTTTGTTTAGGGAACCAACCCTAGGAAGCACCAACTCCCTTGTTTTTTAGGGAACCAACCTAGGAAGCACCAATTCCCTTGTCTTTAGGGCACCAACCCCAGGAAGCACCAACTCCCTTGTCTTTAGGGAACCAACCCTAGGAAGCACCAACTCCCTTAAATTACACTTACTTAGTAAAGTATATGAATCCTTCTGAGCTCCTCCCTTCCACCCTCACTTCATAAGAATCATCAGTTCTTCTTCTTGGACTCTATTGTTGTTTTGATCTTTTGATCTGGACTACAGAGACACTTTCTTATCACCATTCTTCCTCATGTATATAATCTTCCAACTGGTGTGAGATATGAAGTATTGTGTCCCTTTGTTTGGACCATCGCACCTCTTCATTTTAAATTAACAATAATTTATATTATTATTCAAACATTATTGTAAAGGATTTTTAATTTAGTGAGTGTTTTTCATAAATAGATCACAGGTATGGATCGATTTCTTTTAACTTGATTCCATGTCTCTGCAAATATTGTAGAAATTGAATTATGTAGAGGTGTTTCCTTCAAACAATTTACATGTGACAATATGCGTAAACCATGGACTTATTAATTTAAGTGATGTTCCCAACGCTACATGGTTTTATGTGTTCATAACCCATGACCGGGGACTGGAACCTAGTCCTCCAGACTTCGGCCTTCGGGCGTTTTCTCTCTCATCAAATCTTTCAGAGTTTCAACTCCCGAAGTAGTTACCTCTCACAAGGATTGATCTAATGGTTAGCATGATTCTCAGAACCAAATCAACAGTCTAGATTTGATCCTTACACTATCCTTCCACTGCTTAATCCAACGACTATGACTTAATCAAAGTTTGAGATGGATGGCCACTATTTACTTCAGGACTTTGGGGGTCCGGAGGTCCAGGTAATTGTTGTTCCAATTTCCATCAAAGTTGGTCAACGCCGAAGTGGTCAACATGGGATTTCTTACATCATCTTTCCACTATGTTTTGATCTAATGGCCATGTGAGAATTCAGAGGATCTTAGATCAACGGTTAGCATTGAATTCAACCTTCGGCGCTTCGGGTAGTTGTTGGTTTCCCCCGAAGGACAAACTCCCAGAGTGACATAACTTGCTAACATAACTATTGACTTGGCACTGACCAAGTGGCTTCCATGTGTCACCTAGATTCGTGACTTACAGAACCTAAAGTGCCAGCTAGACCTAGACACTTGTCACCATCTGATTGTGCCACGTGTCCTTGCTGATGTGTTCTTGTTGACGTGGATCTCCTGACGTGGCACATGTCCTCCTCATGGTCATGGTTCATATGAATATTTGATTCAATGACTGCGATCAGCTCTTAGATCAATGGTCCAGATTTATTTTGACCTTTGGGACTTCGGACCTTTGCAATCATTCAACCTTTCAGAGTGCATTTCGTCGAAGTAGATCGGATGGTCGATATTTGTTCTTCTGTAGATGGATGATTCTGGCTTGTCCAAAGGTTTCAAACAAATTGAGGGCCATGACTTGATCTGCAATTGAGTGGATGGTTCTCGTTCACTTCATGGATTCAGAGCTTCGAGACTCTGGCCTTTGCAGTCTTCCAACTCTCCTAGAGAAAATTTCGTTGGAGTGCGTATTAGCACTTTCTGCTTAATAAATTTTCATAAGTCCAGGAGCTAGGACCGCGAGCTTAGGCACAAAGGAGCTCCGCTCTTTGGGTATTCAGTTATTCGTGACTCCAGGGCTCTGGGGTACTGGAACCAATGCCAACCGTAGATCTATTGGCAAGTGATGATCGATGGTCAGTGTGGATTGCGGAACTGAAACTTGTGCGATCGTTAACTCAACCCTTACATCTCGCAATGGTTCATCGTCGTTGATCTTCCCTTACTCAGATACGACGATCGGAACTTAATCGGATGTTGATTTGAAGGCCCTTCTTTGTAACTCCGAGATCAAACGGTCCTAGTTTGTCTCGAAATCTACATCAGTGGACAAGATTCTTCCTCGATTCTTTTGTATTTTTATTGTGGGGATTTCAATCATGGTCGTTTTTCTGCAATGTGCTTTCCCTTCTAATATTTTTGGTAGATTCATCTGCATGTTGTCTACAATGTGCTTTCTCTTCTGATATTTTTGGTAGATTCCTCTACATGTTGTTCATAACAACTCATCATCACATCATAATGACATCGACTGTTGACATCAATGAAAACACATCAATGACAATATGTTCAACAATCTTCCCCTTTTTCATTGAGGGAAACACATAAAACTCCCCCTGTGATGATGCTTCTCTCCTTTGAAGTTACTCTCCCCCTCTGACATAAATGGCAGAGGGTTTCTCCCCCTATGATTAATTTGTGTCTTCCTGTATGTTGCTAACCCAAAATCTAAACTTGGGTAACTCCCCCTGCAATCATGCTCTGCCTGCCTCAACTGAATGACTCCCCCTTTGTTTCTAAAAGGGAAGCTCTTCCTGACAAGGTATCTTTTCCTGTGGCAAATATCCCCCTGATCATGTGCTCTTTTTTATACGATTTTTATGGTTTTTAATGAGGTTTTTGAATTACTCCTAATTTTTGTCGAAGATTTTCAAAAATACTCTTGGGCAAAGGTTTTGTGAAAATGTCTGCAATTTGTTCTTTGGTGTCTACATACACTATTTTAACCACTTTTTGGGTAACCTGATCTCTTTGAAAGTGATATCTAATTGGGATGTATTTGGATTTAGAATGCATGACTGGATTTTTAGAGATACTTATGGCACTAGTGTTATCACAGTTAATAGCAATGGGATTATTATATCTTATTTGTAGGTCTTCTAAAGCTTGCTTCATCCAAAGAACTTGTGTGCAGCATGATGCAGCAACAATGTATTATGCCTCTATTGTAGAGAGTGATGTGGATGTTTGTTTCTTTCTTGACCATGCTACCAGACTTTTTCCTAAGAAACATTCTCCTCCATTGGTACTTTTCCTATCATCTATGCTATCGGCCCAATCTGCATCAGTATATGCAGTTAGATTGAAGTCTTTATCTTTTGGATACCATAATCCAAGTTCTAGGGTGCCTTGAAGGTATCTGAATATTCTTTTTACTAATTTTAAGTGAGTTTATTTAGGTGCATATTGAAATCTCCCCATGAGTCCTACAACTTGCATGATGTCAGGTCTTGTTGTTGTTGAATATGGAAAACTTCCAACCATTGATATATACATCGTTTGGTCCACTTTTGGTGAGTCGTCCTCTAGGCTTAGTTTACATCCAGTGACCATGGGAATATTCATAGGTTTATTGTCTTGCATTTGAAATATCTTGATCTAAAATGAAGAAGACTTGAAAAACTTGAAACTTATTGCAAGTGAAATGTTATGTGTTTAAAGCAACAGGATCAATTTGCAACACATAAATTAAGGATTACTTATGAAAAATACACATAGACAGCAGCATAAACATTGAACATAAACACATGTGCACAGCAATTGATAAAGGAGTTCACCCCTCTTATGGGCTGCATCTCCTGGTCTAGCTTCCAATGGATCATTATTATTAATTTCTCAAAAAGTGCTCAAAAACATGTCTTACAATGCTCAAACTGACAAACCGACTGCTCAAATGGCTTCCCAGCGTCCCAAAACCCCTGTCTGGGCTCTTTCGGCACCTCAATCGGTCGAAAAATGAAGAAGTTAGGCCTCTTGGAAGTCTCCCTCTTCAGGCTTGCTGTCTCTGGTTCTACAATTTGCACCCTCCTTGAGTGAACCTGGCTCACACGCTCTTTTAAGCGTAAAAACTCAGCACCGGGCGCAACCGCGCCAACAGTGCAAACCGTAGGACGGTTAAGGCACCTCCAGCCCCTAACTGCCTCAGCACCTGGGCATATGGCCATGTGACCTCACGCTGGGCAAAATGGTGGTTAAACCGTTTGAAAACCGTGCAACTTCCGTTGGGACCCCACGCCAACATTTAACACACGGGTCGTGGTTTCAAACCCCACGCATACACATAATATATATATATAATACATTGCAATGCAATGTATTGCAATACAATATAATATAATGAAATGCGTGCGCGCCAAAACATTCGGGCTATAACATATGTTGGGTCATATGCAATGCAATACGTCCACGGGTCGGGGCTAAGCCCCGGCCTGACCCCCCTTTCCATCCAAACATTAATCAATGTTAAATACATATGGTTTGGTATAGTAAACAAGGAACAAAGGACGGCACTTTGGTTAGCGGAGAGTTATGAAGTCTTTAGTGTGGGGGGAGGTCCGGGGGTCGAACCCCGCGGACTCCCAATACAATTTTATATAACCAAATAAACAATAATGAGGGGACACGTGGCACCCAAGGATTGGGCCACGTGTCCTCATATTAATTGCCACCAGTCGGACACGTGTCTCCATCTGATTTGCTAGTAACCAAGCAATAAAAAACTGCCACGTCATCATCGTATGGCCTGTACGGTCCTGCCACGTCACCATACGGACTGTAAGGACAGGTACAGTCAGCATCCAAAAATTTTGACTATTTGGCTTGGCGGACAGATCGCGATATCTTCTCCATATGGACTCCGTTTGAGAAAGTAAATATACCGTCGGAATCAGGAAGACGAGACGGACGCAATGGCATTATTTTCGTCGCATTCCGAGCACTTTGAAAATTGAGCAAAATTTGATCCCCTGATCACACCTCCCCATTGGGAAGCTTTTGGACCTCCAAAAGACTATCTTAGTCTAAGTGAAGATGAAGGTATAGTTCCCTCACCCTTCCAACCTCAATCCACTTGGCCTTACTTGGATTCGTCCCTTTAAGACCAACTCGCAAATACTCCACATTTCCTCGCTTCGAAGTTCGCATTCTCCTGTTAAGTATGGTGTCTTCCTGCAGTTCTGTTAGATATTCTGGAGAAAAATCATCTATGGAAGGAATATGAACATGCTCTCCTTGATCATCAATCACGGAGGCTCATACAACTTCAAATTCTCAACATTAACAACTGCATACATCTGCATATATGGAGGCAAATATAAACGAAAAGCATTGTTACCAATCTTGTCGACAATCTTGAAGGGACCATATCGAATTGGTTTCAACTTTTTACCTTCTCCTTTAAGCCTCTCCTTGCTGATGTAAAGCCACACTTCATCTCCAACTTCGAAACTGTGATCAACACGATGCTTGTCATGTCTCGCTTTGTACTTGGCTTGACTCTTTTCCAATTGCTCTTGCACCACCTGATGTATCGACTGGATTTGTTCAATGAACTTCTCTGCCCGATCAATATCATATTGCCCATCAACAACAATATCTTTCCCAAAGATGAAATCTAAAGGCGACTTGGGCAAATAGCCAAAACATGCCTCAAATGGCG
>ML792543.1:125745-143651 GCA_009831015.1 Picea engelmannii
TCCAATGGCTTCCCAGCGTCCCAAAACCCCTGTCTGGGCTCTTTCGGCACCTCAATCGGTCAAAAAATGAAGAAGTTAGGCCTCCTGGAAGTCTCCCTCTTCAAGCTTGTTGTCTCTGGTTCTACAATTCGCACCCTCCTTGAGTGAACCTGGCTCACACGCTCTTTTAAGCGTAAAAAACTAGCATTGGACGCAACCGCGCCAACGATGAAAACCGTAGGACGGTTAAGGCGCCTCCAGCCCCTAACCACCTCGGCACCTGGGCATATGGCCATGTGAACTCGCGCTGGGCAAAATGGTGGTTAAACCGTTTGAAAACCGTGCAACTTCCGTTGAGACCCCGCACCAACATTTAACACACGGGTCGTGGTTTCAAACCCCATGCATACACATAATATACATATATATAATACATTGCAATGCAATGTATTGCAATACAATATAATACAATGAAATGCGCGCGCGCCAAAACATTCGGGCTATAATATATGTTGGGTCATATGCAATGCAATACGTCCACGGGTCGGGGCTAAGCCCCGGCCCGACCCCCCTTTCCATCCAAACATTAATCAATGTTAAATACATATGGTTTGGTATAGTAAACAAGGAACAAAGGGCGACACTTTGGTTAGCGGAGAGTTATGAAGTCTTTAGTTTTGGGGGAGGTCCGGGGGTCGAACCCCGCGGACTCCCAATACAATTTTATATAACCAAATAAACAATAATGAGGGGACACGTGGCACCCAAGGATTGGACCACGTGTCCTCATATTACTTTCCACCAACCGGACACGTGTCTCCATCTGATTCACCAGTAACCAAGCAATAAACAACTACCACGTCATCACCGTACAACATGTACAGTCCTGCCACATCACAGTACGGACTGTACGGACAGGTACAGTCAGCATCCAAAATTTTTGCCTGTTTGGCTTGGTGGACAGATCGCGATATCTTCTCCATACGGACTTCGTTTGAGAAAGTAAATATACTGCCGGAATAAGGAAGACAAGACGGACGCAATGGAATTGTTTTCGTCGCATTCCGAGCACTTTGAAAATTGAGCAAAATTTGATCCCCTGATCATATCTTCAGCATTTCCTTGATATATTTGGTTTGGGAAACGAATATTCCATTTTCTGTTTGATTTACTTGTAAACCTAAGAAAAATGATAGTTCTCCCAGCATAGACATTTCAAACTCTTCTTACATTTTGGTTGCAAATGTTTTTCTTAATGTAGTAAGATTACTCCCAAATATGATGTCATCTACATATACCACCACAACAATCACGTTTTGATCCTCAATTTTGATGTATAGGTTGATGTCAGTAGTCCCTCTCTTATATCCTTTTTTTTGTAGGTATTGATCAAGCCTACAGAACCATGCTTTGGGGCTTGTTTAAGACCATACAGGGCCTTTTTCATCTTGCACACATAGTCCTGATTTTCTGATAACATGAATCCTTTTGGTTGCTCAGCATAGACTTCTTCTTCTAGTGTTCCATTAAGGATTGTTGATTTGACATCCATCTGATAGATTTTGAAATTTCTAAAGCATGCAAATGCTAGGAACATTTTGATGGCCTCAAGTCTTGGTACTGGAGCGAAAGTCCCTTCAAAATCAATACTTTCTACTTGGGAAAATCCTCTGCAAACTAATCTAGCTTTGTTCTTTATAATATCCCCATTTTCATTTAGTTTTTTCTTGAAGATCCACTTGCCTCCTATCGTATTCTTGTCCTTGGGTCTTGGAACTAGTTCCCAAGTCTGATTCTTCTCTACTTGGTCTAGTTCTTCATTCATTGATTTTATCCAATATTTACTTTTGATATCTTATGTAACTGACTTAGGTTATATTAGGGATAGCATTGATTGTTTTGAGTCAAAAGCGAGTTTCCTTCTTGTTTCCACTCCTGCACTTTTATCTCCAATAATATGGCTTTCAAGATGATTCTTTTGAACTCTTTTTTATGGAGCTCTTGGCAAGGGCGTTTCTTCATTATCTTCTTCATCAGTATGTGGTTCATCTTCCTTTGTTTCATTATTATTATCTTCTTGTTGAGATTCTACATCATCATCTTCCTGTTGATATTTTACAGCATCATCTTCTTGTTGAGATTTTTTATCAATGCCTTCGGATATGCTCTTTTTTAGATCATCTATCTTTACATTGGCACTTTCCACTATCTTTAGTATTCTAATATTATAACATATGTATGCATTTTTATTAGATGAATATCCTAAGAATATTCCTTCATCAGATCTTGGATCAAACTTTCCTAGCTCATCTTAATCATTCTTTATGTAAAATTTACTTCCAAAAGTTCTAAAGTGTTTTACAGATTTTGGCCTTCCAAACCATAGTTCATAAGGGGTTTTGTCATGGTTGGATCTCAACTGAGCTCTATTAAGTATGTGGGCGGTTGTGTAGATTGCATCTCTCCATAATTTGTCTGGAATCTTGGCTTCATTTAGCATGGTTCTTGCAGCTTCTTGAATTGTTATGTTTTTCCTTCCTCCCACTACATTTTGTTGAGAAGTCCTGGGAGTTGAAATTTGTCTTTTGATACCATGGTTTTCACAGAAATGAATGAACTCTTTAGAGGTGAATTCTCCTCCATTGTCTGATCTCAGACATTTAATTTTGAGATCTATTTCATTTTCTACAAGGGCTTTGTATATTTTAAATTTCTCAAAGGCTTCTGATTTTTCTTTTAGAAAAAATACCCAGGTCAATCTTGTGTAATCATCAACAATCAACATAAAATTTTGTTCACCATAAGTACTTTTGGTTCTAGTTGGTCCACATAGATATGTGTGAATACACTCTAATGGTTTTGTTGTGGAATTCTCTTTTGTTTTGAACCTAAATCTTGTTTGCTTTCCTATTTGACAATGTTTACAAATAGAATCTGAAGACTTAATCACTTTTGGCAGGTCCTTAACTGCCTTTTTCTTGTTGGATTTGATCAAGTTGTCAAAGATTAAATGTCCCAACCTTTTATGCCATAGCCAGCTTTCATTTACTTGGCTTAAACAACATTTTTCTTCTTCATCTATATTAAGGATGTATACATTGCTAGATGTTCTTGGTGCAACTGCCACTAGCTTTCTAGTGTTCTTTTTTCTGATCTCACATTTCTTAGAACCAAAAGTAAGTATGTGACCCTGATCACATGTCTCACTTACACTTAGGAGATTTGGTTTGAGATTTTCTACCAAAAGTACATCTTCTGCTTTGGTTTTATTATTTCCTAAACTAACAGTGCCTTTTCTCAATGTCTTGGCTGACATGTTATCTCCAAAAGTTACTTTTCATTTTCCTTTCTTATTTAACTTGAGAAATTCACTTTGAGATCTCTAGTCATGTATTTGGAACATCCATTGTATATATACCACTGACATTGTTGATTTCTTGCATATAAGGCTACATTGCACTCTATTTGGTTTTTCTTCCATACTTTTTTATTATGGGAAATAATTGTTTTTTTATCATGTTTTGGCAATCTACAGTAACTAGTTTTATGACCATAGTTGTTGCATTTTTGGCATTAACTATTGAAGTTTTGCAAAGGATAAAATGAGTTATCGTTTCTCTTCTCTGTATTGTACTTATTGTTCTTATATCTTTGGATATTTCTACGATTGTATTGTCCATAACCTTTGCAGTGTACTGCCTTATGTCCAAAATTCTTGCAAGAGTAACAATATCCAATAAATAGATATTTAGGGGGATTCCTTCTGATGATTGTATTTTTCTTGTCATCGTTTACTCTAGTAGGGAGTATTGATTTCTGTTTATGTGTAACAGTTTTCAATGGTATCATATTTTCCTTATTATCTTCTTTTCTTAACAAGTTTTCTAAAGCATCTGTGTCACTGATTGGTTTCTTGACAGATCCTTGTGATGTAGAAGTTGAGTCTTGGGTGTATCCCAAACCAGTCTGGTTGTTTGGTGACATTTGACTACTGAGAATTTCATCCAAGATCTTTGAACTCTTTCCAATTTTTTATCCCTTCTTTTTTTCTCAATTTCACCTTTTAGCAGCTTAATCTCAGCTTCTAGTTTCTCACATACTTTGTTTTTATCATTAAGTTGTTGTAAAATGACTTATTCAATTTTATTAGCTTCCAAGAGTTGGGACTTCAAATCACTAATGATCTATTCTGACTCTTTGATGGTTTTGGAAACTTTCCTCTCTCTTGATTTAGTAGCTTCTTTAATTTCTAGAAGATCTTCCCTTAGTACCCTGTTTTGTTTTTTAATTTTTCTTAGTTCTTCAATTACACTAAGGATTTCTTCTTCGAAGTTCACTTCTTCTTCATCTTTCGAATGTTTATCATCTTGAGTTTTTATTCCCATAAATAGAAGCTCTGGTTCATCTTCTTCATTTTCTTTTGATGAGCTATTGTCTTCTTCGGTAAAGGACATTTTATTTTTCTTGTAGAACTTCTTTTTATTATTAGTTTTTCTTTTCTTCTGATTTTTTAAGGTTCTTTCATCATCACTTTCCTCATGTTTAGGATACAGACATTTATTGGCAAAGTGTCCAATTTTTCCACAGTTGAAACATATTAGAGGAATATTTCATTTGTATTTCCCTATCCCTTTCTTAAGTTTCTTTATGAAGTTGGCAGTTTCCTCATCAGATGTATCCGATAACTCATCATTGGTCTTTTTCTCCTACCTCATCTTTGTTTTAGATGTTTTAAAGGTTGTTTCTATTTTTTATGATTTATCATTCACTGTTCGCATTTCATATGCTATAAAAATTACATGAAGTTGATCAACTGTGAGTGTGTCAAGATCAGGCCTATCTTCAATTGTAGAAATCTTGGCATCATATCTCATAGGTAATGACCTTAGTATCTTTTGCACAATAGGTTTATATGTAAGTTATTCTCCTATTGCTCTAATTAAATTAACCACTTCATCTACCCTATGAAAGTATTCAAAAATGTTCTCTTCTTCTTTCATTTTCAAATTTTCAAATTGAGTTCTATAGGTTTGTAGTTTGGCTTCCCTGACTTTGATATCTCCTTCATATACAACCTCAAATTTTTCTCATATTTCTTTGGATGACTTACTGAAGCATACTCCCTACTCTTCGTAGGGCTACGCGACCTCCCAGACAATGGAACTTTGATTCTTGATTCGAAAGACTCTCTGGAACATTAATGGTCCCTCCCATGTATCTAAACACATGCCCCCTCGGCTTCTTGGTGCAGGTCTGACAACAACCAGCGACCTTTCCTTTCTCTCTGCCATGAAAACTTAGAATGTCGGCGTTAGCTCCTTTTTAGGTAAACCCTCTCCTGATGTGACCTTGGGCTTTGCTCACGTGATTGCGGGTGCGGACACAAGCGGTTTGGAGTCAAACTGCTTTTAAACCTGCAATTCTCCTACGACTTCCACGTGTCCCCTTGACAGAACCACGATTTGAATTGCGGCTTGCCCTCGATATCTTAAAATCCTCGCAATTTCTGTTTGCGCAATACTACGGGATCGTCGATCTCACGATCTTGACGATAACATCTAAATCGACGATCATATCTACGCCATTCGAATCTACGAACCAGATCTTCTTCCTCTCAATCAATGGTCGAGATCTCTTCGCAATTCTGGAATTCGAAATCTCAAACCCAGCTTCCTTCCCTATGTCAATCCTCTGGAACTAGCGATCTACGGACACCTGTCCTCCCAATCAATGGCCCTGCCTTCACTTCGGGTGTTTGACCGTTCAACTCGGATCTACGGTCCAGCGACCCTCTTCTCAATCGACGGTCGAGATCTCCTCTGGGTCTTCGCACTTCTGAGATCTCAAATCTCAAATTTTGCCTTTCCCCAAATGCTTTTATCTTAAGGTTGTGATCCCCTGATGTGTGTCCTCCTAATCGAACGATCGAGGATTACTTCGGGACTTTACCTGGAATGCATGGATCTACGCCACGTCCCTCTTAGATCTGGCGGCTACAAATCACTTCGGGACTTTACCCAGAGTTCACAGATTCGTGCCACGTCTCCCTTAGATCTCACGGTCCAGATATTACTTCAGGTCTTCAGGTCTTCGCACTCCGACGATCTCAGTTCTTAACTAAAAAAAATCCACTTCAACTTTCCCGGAGCTCGAGATCTGTTGCCAAGTGTCTCCTCACAGATCGATGGCTCTTGTCTCTTTGGATATTCGGGATTCAAATGTTTCAACGTTTCAACCTTCGCCTTCCTCTGGATCTTCTGAACTATCGACACGTATCCTCCTGGATAAACGATCCAGATTCGCTCCAACCCTTCGGCTCTCCGCGCTTTGGGTGTTTCAAGTTTCAAACTTGCTTCCTCCCAGACTTCACAGTATCTGACAGTCCAGATCCTTTCTGACAATCCGACACTTGATCCTTGCCCCGAACAATCTGATGGCTCAGATCTGTTTCTGTGATCGAATGACTGAGATTCTACTTCAGGGTTTCGGCTCTTTGGACTTCAGAAACCTCAAATTTCAACCTCGATAGGTTCTCTCTCCTCTATGATGTGAAGTGATAAGGCTCTTGCACCTTCCTCTGATTCAACGACTATCAATCCTCTTCACTGCGATCCAACGATCACAGTTGCTCCTCCTCCTTAGCTTCTGATATCTCCTCGCTTGGAAGATTTATCAATCTTCAAAGGTTTCAAACATTTGTTCTTTCTACGAGTGCGACTCCGGGATCTCGTCAACACTTGGGAAAAGTGTTATCTCTTCTAAGCTTCATTCCTTAAAAGGATTTTGATCTCCCACGCACACCTTGCGTTCTCGAGATTTCGATAACTCAAATCGAAGGATTTCTTGGAAATAAATTCTTCCCGCCCACCTGGCATTCTTTTGCGTTGGTTCTTTGAAGCTTGGTCACTCCTTGACAATGTGCACACCTTGCACCTGGTCTAAGTTTATCTTGTCCTATATGAACTTCTCTGAGCCACTCCGGGACTCAATCGGCGCGCTCATTGCGTTCGAGAAGCACACCTTGCATACGAGTGTCAGAAGAGAAACAATTGAAACTCATCCAATTTTGTCACGAGCTCATATAGTCAATCTCTCGAACAGTCCTACATGAACGAAATGAACTAAACCATACATAAAGAATATAATATTCATTCAATCACACATGAAATGAACATAGTCCAAGGATTTTGGGAAAATTTTGTCTGTTCAATTCATTCATGAAAAAAAAATTACATAGTGTTTCTTCTACTCTACTTTGTTCCACTGAGCTCTTTGATCTCTATCTCATTCTCTCTATTCTGTCTATTTGTTACAATACAACAATGAAAAAAACTATCTGAGGACTAGCTCCACTAGCTCTCTCATCTTGTCTGCAACCTATCCTATCAACTCATAGCGGTTACCTAATCTGTCTTATTACAATAACTAACAGTTATTTCCATATAAGAGTCAACACTCCATATCTACAATCCCTTACAGTCCTTCTCGACTTTACAAACAAGTTACAATTTTAAAATGTTGTTTACAAAATATTCCAACAACCAATTTATCTCTGAAATAAATGTTTGATTTGAAACTTGGTCCTACTGAGATGTCATTCATTCACCTCCACGCATGCGTTGTTGACTTGGAAGGCGATGCTCCTGCATCATACTCCTCTGGTTAAAAAAATTCATGGACTCATGTCCATGAGCTCCTGCACTATTTTTCCATGCTTCAAAATATCAGGTTCTATAACCCAACTGGCATATTCCATTGGATGATCTTTCCACTTCACTAAGTATTCAAGATATGTCTTCCTCTTGGTTTTCTTTTCATCGATTTGTTCAATTATTTTCTCCATCTGAGGTTTTTCTGTTGTGGGCAATTGCTCTTCCCACTGAATTTCTTTCTGGTCATCTGATTCTCTTGCTTCATCTCTCCTGTAAGGATACAGGTCTGCAACATTGAATATTGGCAATATCCCAACATTGTTTGGCAATTCAATTTCATAAGCATTGGCTGTGAATTTTCTAAGAATCTTGCATGGTCCTATCTTCTTCATCTTCAATTTGTTATACGTTCCCCTTCGAAACCTTTTTTTTCTCAAATGAGCTAAAACTTCATCTCCAACTTTGAATTGAACTTCTCTCCTCTTTTGATCAACTCTGCTCTTGTATTTCTGGTTTTTATTCCTGTAGCTTCTCTATGACTCTGTCATGGAGTTTCTTCAATTCTGTTGCGAAATCCTTTGCTCTGGCACTTCTGAACTCATCTTGATTCAGATCTCTCAACTCTGTAATACCTCTTGGTTGTCTACCATACACAATTTCAAATGGAATTTTTCCTGTGCTCCTGTTCACTGAATTGTTGAATGCAAATTTTGCTTGTGCCAGAATCTGATCCCATTGTCGACCTTGTTCAGTGACTAAACTTCTTAACAAGTTTCTGAGACTCATGTTTACTACTTCAGTCTGTCCATCTGTCTAAGGGTGATATGTTGAACTAAAGGACAAGTTCGTCCCCAGCCTCTTCCATAGAGTCCTCCAAAAGTGCCATGCAAATTTGGTGTCCCTGCCTGAGACTATGCTCCTTGGCAATCCATATAGTCTCACCACTTCTCTGGAAAAAAAATTAGCTATGTGTGTAGCATCATTTGTCTTCTGGGATGGTATGAAATGTGCCATTTTTGAAAATCTTTCCACCACAACAAATATGGAATCGCTCCCTTTTTGAGTTCTAAGCAATCCCAAAACAAAATCTATATTGATTGCATCCCACGGCCTTTCTGGAATTGGTAATGGCTGACACAAACCAGTGTTCTGTTGTCTTCCTTTGGAATATTGACAAATTCTGCATTTTTTCACAAACTTTTTCACCTCTATTCTCATGCTCGGCCAATAGTACGAATTGCTTAGCTGTGCAAATGTCTTATCGTGACCAAAATGTCTAGCTAAACCTCTATTGTGTTTCTCCTTCAGCAAATTCTCTCTCATTGAGCATTTTAGATTGCATAATTGGCTTCCTTTGAAAAGTAATCCATCCTGGATCAAATATTCAGTCCATGGGCTTTTGTCTCCCAATAAAGGATTCTTGCATGCCTCATAAGCCTCCTTAAAATCTGCATCTTCTTTATACATCTCTTTGACGTGTTGAAACCCTAAGGTCTCCACTTGGAATTCATGTATAATCAAACTCCTCATGCTCAAAGCATCTGCAACTTTGTTAGCAATTCCAGCAATGTGCTTAATAACAAAAGTAAAATTTTGAATAAATTCTACCCATTTTGCATGTTTCTAATTCAACTTTTCTTGCCTAGTAATAAATTGCAAAGCTTGATTATCATTGTACAAGACAAATTCTATGGGAATTAGATAGTGTCTCCACTTCTTCAAAGCTTGAATCACTGCATAAAATTCTTTGTCATATGTGGAATAATTATTCTTGGCATCATTCAGTTTCTCACTGAAATAAGCAATTGGCCTATTATCCTGACTCAAGACTGCTCCAATAACTAATCCACTTGCATCACATTTCACTTGAAATGTTTTTCCAAAATCTGGCAAGACCAGAATTGGTTGTTCTGTGATCTTCTCCTTCAACACTTTGAAACCTTTTTCAGCTTCCTCTGTCCAACTGAAGGATTTGTGTTTCTTCTTCACAGTGTCCAACATGGGTGCACATATACCACTAAAATTTCTAATAAAATTTCTATAAAATCTTGCTAACCCATGAAAACTTCTTACCTCAAATATGTTGCTTGGCGATGGCTATTCTTTGATTGATCTTACCTTTTCCGGATCCATCTTCAATTCATTTGAAGAGATCACGAAACCCAAATATATGAGTTCCTTCTTCATAAAAGAACTTTTCTTCAGATTTATCAACAACTTCTCTTGCTGCAACTTTTCCATCACTGATGCCAAATGTCTTAAGTGTTCTCCCTTCGTCTTACTGAAGATTAGTATGTCATCTAGATATACTATGACAAACTTGCCTATGAAGTCTTTCAACACTTCATTCATTAACCTCATAAATGTGCTTGGTGCAATTGTCAACCCAAACGATATGACCATCCATTCAAACAATCCTTCATTTGTCTTGAATGTTGTTTTCCATTCATCTCCCTCTCTCTTCTTTATTTGATGATATCCACTTTTCAAGTCTATCTTGGAAAAATAGCTCGCTCCACTCAAACAGCCCATCAAATCATCCATCCTCGGTAAAGGGAATCTATACCAAATGGTTATCTTGTTGATGGCTCAGGAATATGTACACATCCTCCATCCCCCATCTTTCTTTGGACTTAGCACAGTCGGTATTGCACATGGGCTTAGGCTTTCCCTGACTAAACCTTTATCCAACAACTCTTGGACTTGATTTTTGACTTCCTCATTCTCTTTGGGTGTCAACCTATAAGCTTCTTTGTTTAGTAAACTAGCTCCTGGAATAAGGTCAATATGATGGCTTATACTCCTAATGGGTGGCAATGAGTGAGGTAAATCATCCACTACTATGTCAGCGAAGTTTTCTAACAGTTTCTGGATTTCTATAGGCAAATCTTCCACAGAGGTATTTGTAAGGATAACTCTAGGCTTCCTCATTACAACAAACTGCATTTCCTTTTCTTTCTTGACTTCTTTCAAGAGTTCCTTCCCACTCATGAGAAGTATGCCTAAACTAACTTCTCTCTTTTGCTCTTTGTCTTCTATGGGTAACAACATATGTGTCCTACCATTCTTTTCTAGGGTATAGGTATTCTTTCTTCCATCATGAATAACTTTTCTGTAAACTGCCATGGTCTCCCCAATAAAATATGATAGACATCCATAGGAATTACATCACATAATATTTCATCCCTATAACCTCCTATTTTAAATTCAACTTGGCATTGTTGACTTACCATTACTTGATGTCCTTTCTGCAACCATGATACCTTGTACGAGTTTGGATGTGCAGTTGTCTTCAACTCCAGCTTCTCCACCATCTCTATGGATACTAAATTGTCAGTGCTCCCACTGTCTATGATCACCTTGCAAACTCTGTCTTTCTCCTTGCAAGCAGTTCTGAACAAACATGTTCGTTGAACTAGTTCCTCTGGTTCCTTTTCTAGTTTAAGAAGAATTTTCCTCATCATGAGGTTCCTTCCTCCTTTTACTGCTTCTACTTCCACATGTTTCTGTGCTTCAGCAACGTGTGCTTCACCTCCTCCTTCGTTCTTTCTCTTGGGACACTCCCAAGACTTGTGCCCTTGCTTTCCACGGGTATAGCATCTAACTACGCCTCCTCTGGCTCTTCCTTGTCCTCTTCCTCTGGAAAAAACGCTTCTTCCTCCATGTTGTCCTTCTTTAGAACTTCCACCTTTCTCATGGCGACTATGTTGTTTGTCAGCTTCATGCTTCAGCTTCTAGAACTTCTCTCTAGTAGTTCTCTTACCTCTGCTTGAGTTTCCTCCTCTGCTTCGTTGGCTTTGCTTCCTGGCCAATTTTTCTTCAGCTTTCAAGGCTGCTTGATAAGCATCCTCGATTGTACTAACCGACATCATACTAATCTCCGCTTGGATTTCATATCTCAGCCCATTGATATATCTAGCTGTCTTTTCATCTTCATTTTCCTTTTGTCCAACCCTGATGTTCAATTTGTAAAATTCTTCAGTGTACTCCTTCACTGATAAACCTTTACGTCTCACGTTCTGCAATCTTTTGTGATAAATTTGGCTTTCAGCTTAGCTACCATCCTATCCTAGTTTTTAATTTTATGCTTACCATTTCTCCTGCATTCATCTTACAGTTCATCCCACCATAGCACTGCATGACCTTTCAGTCTTGTCACTGCATGCTTTACCATCTTGTCTTCTTTGATATCTTCATAATCAAAGTATTTGTCCATAGCACGTACCCAATCTAACAATTCTTCAACTTCTAAATTACCTTCATACATCGGTACCTCTATTCTCTCTCTGGCTCCTATTTATGAAACGACTTTTATTAAGCGATCTTATGCAGCATCCTCTGCTACATTTTCTTTGACCTCTTCTTCTTCACTCTCAGCTTCATTGATATCTCCAGCGTCTCGTGCTCTTCTCTGTGTTGTTTCCATGGCGTCCAATCCCATTCAGAGTCACCTCATTTCTTCTTCCATTTCTGCATTCGCTCTACACCTTCTGGGTGGCATGATTTCACTGCATCACCTACAAACAGAAATCAAATTCTTGATACCACAAATGATATCAACTTACCTCCTTTCTCCTTTTGTCTATTGTCTACAAACAAACTCAAAATCAACTTTGATACCACCTCATGCAGCCCCCTACTCCCCCGTAGGGATGCGCGACCTCTCGATCAACGAATCTCTGATTCTTGAGTCGAAAGACTCTATGGAACCTTAATGGTCCCATCCTTGTATCTAAACACAGCCCCCCTCGGCTTCCTAGTGCAGGTATGACGGCAACCTGTGACCTTTCCTTTCACTCTGCTGCGAAAACTCAAAGTGTCAGCGTTAGCTCCTTTTCAGATAAACCCTCTCCTGATGTGACCTTGGGCTTTGCTCACGTGATTGTGGGCACGACCACAAGTAGTTTGAAGTCAAACTGCTTTTGAGCCCGCAATGCTCCTATGACTTCCACATGTCCCCTTGACAAAACCACGGTTTGAATTGCAGCCCGCCCTCGATATCTTAAACTCCGCGCAATTTATGTCCCTGCAATACTACAGTATCGTCGATCTCACGATCTTGATGATAATGTCTAAATCGACAATCAGATCTGTGCCCTTCGAATCTACGGACCAGATCTGCTTCCTCGAATCAACGGTTGAGATCTCTTCACAATTCCGGACTTCGGGAATTCGAAATATCAAACTCAGCTTCCTTCTGTATGTCAATCCTCTGGAACTAGCAATCTACGAACACCTGTCCTTCCAATCAACGAACCTGCCTTCACTTCGGGTGTTTGACCGTTCAAATCGGATCTACGGTCCAATGACCCTCTTCTCGATCGACGCTTGAGATCTCCTCCGGGTCTTCAGACTTCTAAGATCTCAAATCTCAAACTTTGTCTTTTCCCAAACGCTTTTATCTGAAGGTTTTGATCCCCTGACGCGTGTCATCCCGATCCAACAATCGAGGATTACTTCGGGACTTTAACCAGAATGCATGGATCTATGATGTGTCCCTCTTAGATCCGACAGCTACAAATCACTTTGGGACTTTTTTCGGAATTCACGGATTCATGCCACGTCTCCCTTAGATCTCATGGTCCAGATCTTACTTCGGGTCTTCCGGTCTTCGCACTCCGACGATCTCAGTTCTCAACTAAAAAAGACCCACTTCAACTTTCCCGGAGCTTGAGATCTGCTGCCAAGTGTCTCCTCACAGATCGACGACTCTCGTCTCTTCGGATATTTGGGCTTCGGATGTTTCATTGCTTCAACCTCCACCTTCCTATAGATCTTCCGACCTATCGACACGTATCCCCTCTTGGATCAACGATCCAGATTTGCTCTGGTTCTTCGACTCTCCGCGCTTCGGGTGTTTCAAGTTTCAAACTTGCTTCCTCCCGGACTTCACAGTATTTGACGGTCCATATCCTTTATGAGGATCCGATGCTTGATCCTTGCCCCAAAAAATCTTATGGTTCAAATCTGTTTCTGTGATTGGACGACTAAGATTCTACTTCGGGGTTTCGACTCTTTGGACTTCGGAAACCTCAAAGTTCAACCCTGACAGGTTCTCTCTCCTCTGTGCTGTGAAGTGCTAAGGCTCTTGCACCTTCCTCTGATCCGATGATTGTCAATCCTCTTCACTGCGATCCAACGATCATGATTGCTCCTCCTCCTGAGCTTATGATATCTCCCCGCTTGCAAGATTTATCAATCTTCAAAGGTTTCAAACCTTTGTTCTTTCTACGAGTCCGACTTTGGGATCTCGTCAACACTCGGGAAAAGTGTTATCTCTTCTGAGCTTTGGTCCTTAAAAGTATTTCGATCTCCCACGCACACCTTGCATTTTCGAGATTTCGATAACTCAAATCAAAGGATTTCTTAGAAAGAAATTATTCTCGCCCACCTGGCATTCTTCTGCACTGGTTCTTCGAAGCTTGGTCACTCCTTGACGTTGTGCACACTTTGCACCTGGTCTAAGTTTCTCTTGTCCTCTCTGAACTTCTCTGAGCCACTCCGGGACTCAATCGATGTGCTCCTTGCGTTCGAGATGCACACCTTGCATACGAGTGTCAGAAGAGAAACAATTGAAACTCATACAGTCAATCTCTCGAATAGTCCTGCATGAACAAACTGAATTAAACCATACATACAGAATATAATATCCATTCAATCACACATGAAATGAACACAGTCCAAGGATTTTGGGACAATTTTGCCTGTTTTATTCATTCATGAAAACAAATTTACATAGTGTTTCTTCTACTCTACTATGTTCTACTAAGCTCTCTAATCTCTATCTCATTCTCTCTATTATGTCTATCTGTTACAATACAACAATGAAAAAAACTATCTAAGGACTGGCTCCACGAGATCTCTCATCCTATATGCAACATATCCTATCAACTCATAGCGATGGCCTAATCTGTCCTATTACAATAACTAACAGTTATTGCCAGATAAGAGTCAACAATCCATATCTGCAATCCCTTACAGTCCTTCACGACTTTACAAACAAGTTACAATTTTAAAATGTTGTTTACAAAATATCTCAACAACCAATTTATCTCTGAAATAAATGTTTGATTTGAAACTCGGTCATGCTGAGATGTCATTCATTCACCTCCACGCATGCATTGTTGACTTGGAAGACGATGCTCCTGCATCGCTTACAATGCATAACCTTCACACATATAGAATTTTTCAACCCTCCTAGAATTGCATTAACTACTCTTGAGTTGTCATTGCAGATTTTATTTCCTGCAGCATCTTTGGGTGGAGTAGTTGGTGCAGTGTAACCATCTACAATAGATTGTCAGATATCAAAACCAAGAGCCAACATGAAGTTTTTCATTCTTATTTTCCATAGAGCATAGCCACCTCCATTGAACAATGGTGCTTTGTTGTTAGCCATTCCCTCTTGTTGATCCATCTTCGGGATCTACCTTCCAGTTGTTAGACTGTGCAAAAGGCACCCGCTTGGATACCATAGATAGGATGGTCGATATCCATTCTTCTGTAGATGGACAATCCTTGTTTGTCCTTAAATCTACATCAGTGGACATGATTCTTCCTTGATTCTTTTGTAGTTTTACTGTGGGGATTTCAATCATGATCATGTTTCTGCAATGCGCTTTCCCTTCTAAGCTTTTCAATAGATTCCTTTGCATGTTGTCTGCAATGTGCTTTCTCTTTTGAGATTTTTGGTAGATTCCTCTGCATGTTGTTAATAACAACTCATCATCACATCATAATGACAATGATTGTTGACATCAATGACAATATGTTCAACACTTACAACAACCCAAAGTGATCAATCAAACTCATTTTCTTAGTTTTATATTAAGAGATGGATTTTAGTACAAATTAAATTAGCTTTATGTCCCATTTGCTTTAGCACTCCTCACACTCATACACCAGAAACATTGTTCTTCTATGGTGGTCATTTTAGCACTTCGAATACTTTACAACATTTACAAAGACATTTTTATTGGCCTTCTATGAGGAAGCACATCTAGGATTTTATTACGTGTGCCTTGTGTAGTGAATCTATGCCTTCTAATAGAAAGACTGACCCATGCAAACCATTTCCAATTCCCTCATAACCTTGGGAATCCATACCGATTGTATTAGCGGCATGCCCATTACTCTTCAAAAGTAAAGTTGTATCTTTATAGTTGTATGTATGTTTTTTTAAATGGTTATATTTATACCTTGCAACAAAACTACGGTTGGTTCCAAAGATGGTGAGTTGTTTATCCAACATGTATGGTGACACTAAGGATTACCACTCACTATCATATCTGATCACAACTCCAAAGATGGTTAGTTGTTTATCCAACATATATGGTGACACTTTGGCTTACCACTCACTATCATTCTCAATCGTTTTTGAAAAACATTGTGGAAACTTTTAGGTTGTCACCTAAGGTTCTCTACATCCTTTAATCCACAAATTGATGGTCAAAGTGAGGTGATAAATCTATCCTTGGTTCATGCTCTTTGCATCTATCACCAACAAATTAAGCAATGGCACACTTACCTTCATGTTTTGCATCATAACTATAATAGAGCTCTCCATGTTTCTAGAAGGTTCTCTCCATTGGAGGTTTTCTATGGATAACAACTCCTTGCTCCGTTGAGATTCTCATAGCTCTACCCACAACTTCTTCTAATCCACAAATGGAACAAACTAAGGATGCTTCTTTTGTCAATCATTTGGTTAAAGTGCATTCATAGGTTCATGATACCTTGTTGAAGACTCAAGCCACATATACAGGGCTTAATGATCGACATCGCATTCCTCCACATTTTCATATTGATGGAAAAGTTCAACTTAAATACATGGATGAATAAATGCTTAAATCTCTTAAACATTGTAAGCCCAAACATATTTAGTATGAGCATTATATCATTTTGTAACAAATTGGAGAAAATATTTTTCGGTTGGGCCTTCATTCTCAATTTGGTTTACATGTTGTGAATGTGAACCAACTCATGCTTTATGAGCCGCCATATTTGGATGGTGAAGTTGTTATCTCCATCTTAAGGACAACATCCTAGATTTTCAACCGCCTTTGGATGAAGATACTCTTCCTGATATCTACATATCCACCTCATGGAATAAATCCATTACCATTTATCGAGTGGGTTACAAAGGTTCATTGCCAACTTAAGTTAAGTGGGTGTCCTGGTTCATTGGCAACTTAAGTTAAAGGGGTGTCCTGATCAACATTTGAGTAGACAAATTGAGAACAATTTCCTCCAAGCAAAGAGGAAATGATGAGACAGTCCCATGGACTATTATTACTTTATTGTATATTTACATATATTGCACATATCTCTATGTACCTTAAACCTTCTTTTCTTCTAGAGGCTTTTTTTACATATTTCTTCTCTTGCAACTTCATTTATTGTATCTTAATAGATATGGTCTAGCTCGATCACTCTCCCACAATTTTGTACCCTTATATATAGTAATACAATTAGGTAGATCACTCTCCCACAATTTTGTACCCCTAAATATAGTAATACAATTAGGTAAACAGATGTACATACATTTATGGCAATCATACTTGCATACTTGTCTTTGAGTTTTTTTCTTAATTGTTGATAGTATTCATATCGTGTCTAATAACTTTGTTTAGGACTTGTCTTTGAGTTTTTTTCTAGATGTACATACATTTATGGCAATCATACTTGCATACTTGTCTTTGAGTTTTTTTCTTAATTGTTGATAGTATTCATATCGTGTCTAATAACTTTGTTTAGGACTTGTCTTTGAGTTTTTTACTATTCATATCGTGCCTATAACTTTGTTTAGGACCAATGGGAGGGAGTCGCCACCCCTAATTGACAAAATTGTTTTTTCTTCACTCAAACTACTAGGCTAATGATTAGTACATAAATAACAAATAAAGATAAAGGCCTCAATGTCGCCACTTGCAATATGGACACACAATTAGTAAACATAGATTGTAGTCGTCGATTTAAACTAATAGAAAAACAGAATGTTACACTAGCACACATCCTTGAAATTCCAAACAGTCTGACTTCACATGGATATGCCGTAAGCCTCAAATGTTGAAGATTTTCAATCGGGACAGACTTACTACATTGAATGTCTGAGAGATCAAACAGATGGCCGCAACAAATCTTATGAAGTGCCACCACTGTGCTTAGGAATGGAATGCCCTTTACAGCATCTTTTATCCATCATAAAATAGAAGGAAACCTTTCCAAATAAGGACAGTAAGAATGGAACTGCTTCACTGAAAAAGCTTCAAGATT
>ML792543.1:154063-174724 GCA_009831015.1 Picea engelmannii
AAAAAAAAAAAAAAAAAACTCATCAACAAAGTTAAGCTTGTCCACATTGTGCATCATACTATGTCTACATATATCACAATGGTCTGAATATGTGGAAAAGTATATATAGTCCATTCACATATTCCAAGAATTGGAATATGTGCACAGATAGCATGGGATATCTTTGCCCTTCCCTTCTGGAAATATTTTGACCTTTGGAATAACCAACATCTTTTTATATTACTAAGAGACTTAAAAAATGTTTGCAAGTTTATGTGTTTTACCACATAAAAATGTATTTCTTTTCATAATTAGGTTTATATTAAGAGAACTCAATAGAATAGCAGGTCTCTCTAAAGAAGACTAAGAAGTTAGTTTATTGATGCTAAAAGAACCATTGGATGGAGTTCTATCACATACTATTTAGCTAGTAATATGAAGTAATTGTTTAATAGTTGATATGATCTTGCTTTTGTTTCCCTCATTTGGTAATAAAAACATTTCGTGTTTTATTTTTATTTTTATATATTGTTTAGCGATTGCATTTAATTTTCAATAGCATAGTTTAATAGTTGATATGATCTTGTTTTTGTTTCCCTCATTTGGTAATAAAAACATTTCGTTTTTTATTTTTATATATTGTTTAGCGATTGCATTTAATTTTCAATAGCATATATGTTAAGTTATTTTGTTTAATTATAAGATTTATGTTTTTTTTTTAAATGTAGATAATAAATAATATGAAATCTGAAAAAAAAGGCTTTGACGATTCTTTAAATGTATTTGGAATTTTATCAAAAACATGTTTTATTTCAACAATATAATCATAGTTAACAAAGAAAAAATTTCAAAACATACAAATTACAATCGAGATTAGAGCTCAATTCTTGACATTTATACTATACAAGACATTTATACCATACAAAAGGCATAACGTGTCTAATTGGACATTTCATCCTTGAGGTTTTATTGTCTTTCCTTAACTTCATAAAATACCTTAAAACGTTATTATAATAATAATAGTAGTAATCTATTTTTAAAGTTATGACCTAACTTTTTTTTTTATTTTTGAGATAAGGGACCTCTTCCATGCAAGAATTTGACTACTAAAATCTACTAAGATATACAGAAATATAAACTACTTAAAACATTACAAAGTAAACTTATAATTAATAATATCAACCAGACATTCCCGCAAGGGTGTGGTCTAGTGGTCAGCGGACGTGTTGTTAAGGCGTTCGTGTTGCTAAGCAAGTCACGAGTTCAAACCTCGTCTTATCCGGAGGCCATGCTTGCGGGTAGTGTGGTTCTCCCTAGGGGTTATAAGGCAGTCGACAGGATTTGACCCCATGTCACGCGAGTCAAGTACCGTCGCCGTTACCGATTCCCCTAGATACAAAAAAAATAATATCAACTAGACATTGATTCTATGTTAGACTTCCACTCATCAAAAATAATGAATAAATCAATAACTAACCAAGTTTTCCTACTCACCAAGAGCAATAAGTAACCAACTTTTCCTACTCACCAAGAACAACCTACAATCACCAAGAACAACATGCAATCAAATAAATTAATAAATTAAAGTCATTAAACCTTGATCCAAAATCCAACCATACAATACATTTAATGTTGATCCCTCTTTCCTTAACTAAATATGAATACTTTTATATGGAATAACAAATGACTTTTCATTTAAACTTTTCTAATAACAAAACGTGGTGTTAGTCAATTGGGTGTAGCTTGGATGGTTGTGAGGAATGATTGTTATCCTCTCCACCCGAGTTCAATTCCCATAATGACATGAATAAAGCTCATAATGAGTATGTTGTATTGGCTTCGAGCCTATATGTATTGGAAAATTTCCTTTGATTCAAAATTGAATAGCACGCAACTGCTACGTGGCCTTAAATCTAAGTTGTAATGGATAAAAATAAAATGATTTTAATTTTAGAATTATTTATATTATTAATCTATTATCTATATTTATGAGTATTAGTTGCAACTAATCAATTTTTCATTATCGACTTTTTGGTGTTTTTATGGGCATATTTTTCGATCAATTTTGTTTGAAATCTAGCCAAAAATTGTTGGAACTCCATATTTGAGTGATTGCATCAATATAATTCGAGTGCCTTGAGAATTTTTCAAGGTGTTGAATCCATTTATACATTCAAAAATGCAATTTAAACAAAATAAAATGGTCATTTCACCAAAATTTGTTTCATCAAATTCCAGTAAAAAGTTCAAAAAATCAAATATTTAAACAACATCATATAATAACATTTCCACCTTAACTATTCATAACATCACTATTCATAACATCCAAGATACTTAACTATTCATAACATCCAAGATACTTGAAAAAATTACATAAATTTTACCATTGACCACCAAATATTTCTAGTTTCTAATTTTATCAAAAGCAAACATATTTTTAAACTCCATTTCACACATTATGGAGTTTTGTTTAAACTATGAAGCTAAATCATTCACAAGAAAAGAACCTCGACATCAAATAAACATTGTTAATATAGGTGTTGTTTTATCACATAATTAATCCAAGTGTCATCAAAAAATTTCAAGCTAACGTTATTCTTCAAACGAATATCATTCCACAAGGGCATTAAGTAATATCATCGAGCACCATCTAAAAATATAATATCCTTGCATATTATTAGAGTATATTAATATTAACATCAAGATTTAGTAATTTGAGTGTAACATTTATTTTAAATATTGTTATTTAGATGTGTTATTAAGTATTAAGTTTAGTAGACTAATTTAAGTATTTGAGTGCTTTGAGTTTTATGTAAGAGGTTTTGAGGTTGATTCTTCAAGTTTATTGCCTATGTTGCATGCCTTACTTGATATCCCTTTCAGGTCAAGAACCATAATTAAATACAAGTTTTGCATTGGATACCATCTGTGAATTTAAGGAAGTGCCTGAGAGTTTCCCCACAAAGTGTTCATTGCAAAAAATGCAATCAAGGACCATCTGCAAACAAATACAATTGAATTCTATCAAATTTTTCTAATATCAACATCAAGACATAACTATTTGAGTACAACATCCACTTCATGAGAGTATGGAGGTATCAATCGTTACTACAGTGTTACAATTTATTCATGCAACAATCTATTTTGAGTTCATTAGCCTCACCAACGATGGTCTTTTGACCTCGTCCCTCAGGTTCTTTTGATCTCACCAAGTATGGACTTTCGCCTATTTTTCAAATTTCATTAGCCATACTAACCATGGTACTTTGAACTCAACACTTTAAGGTGTTTTGGTCATGCTATGCATGGACTGTTGACCCATTTACAAATCTTATTAGCCTCACCAACCATGGTGACCTCACCCCTTTAATGTCTCTTAACCTCACCATTTATAGAGGGCCCATAATAAGATAACCTCTTCTTAATATGGAGTATGTGTCTTAGTTGTCACTAATGTAGCCACCAAATGTATGGATTAGTACCCTCCTTAACTTGAACCAACTAACCCTCTATATGGATCAAGCCTCTCAAGGCTTGCACCATCTAATCAAATGTAAGGATTGAGCCTCCAATTTTACGCATTGGCTAACATATATCCATGACATATGGATCCTATTACCTCTCCCCCCCCCCTCCAAGGGTGACAACCTCATAAATACCCCCACAAGGTTTCATGTTGTTGTTCTACATGAGCTATCTTGTTCATGTGCTCCAGAATGAGATAATTCTTTTCATTTTCTCCATCAGATGCATGATTGTGCTAGCTCAACTATGGTATATCTCATCCTCCTCCCCTCACTCCTTAGATGGAAGATGCAATATGGAAGGTGCATTATTGATTTTAGTGTCATATATCTTCATAATCCATGTCACAGTCTTTCATTTGGATGTGATGTTATAACTTCCTAGTTAGTCATGAAAGTGGTAATGGAATCTGATAGCACTTCATAATGTATATAAGTTTTATTGTTTGTCTCATTGTACCTTGGGGGGACATATTTTTCCTTTAGAAGTGTGTCATTTATCGGTTCAGCTTATACTATTAGGTAACTAGCCAAGATAGTGTTTTCCACTTCCTAACCATGCTAAACACTTTCACTTCATTTTTTCATTTCATTCCATCCATAAAAAAGTTATCTTGATCAAGTATGACTTATCAAAGGTTGAAATAAAGGTCTAATGATGAAAGCTCAAATTAATAAGTCCAAAAAAAGGATAGAGTTGAAAAGCAATAAATTCAAAAGCCAAAAATGTAAAGCTTGAGCAATGCCACCTCGCTATGAGGCCAATGCCCCTAGTCCCTAGTGTGTCTATGAATATCTGTAGAAAAAGGGACTTGTTCAATAAACTAAATATGTAAAGGAAAAGGAATAAAAGGGTAGTAAGAAAAAACACCAAGGAGAAGTAACTCAATGCTAAAGCTCCCTTTTGAAATCCATTGTATAAAAAAATCCTAGCTCAAGAAAGCTAGATAAATGAATAAAAATACCTATGCATATAAATGACTTTGAGGGTCATCACATGAAGTATTTTCTTTCCCCTTTTTCATAATTATTCATCAGCTTACCTATCTTTCACCTGAGTACTTTGGAAATACCTGTTGTCCTAGGACTTGTCACATATATATGCGTTAATGTTGTTCCCCCTTGGTAAAACTTAGACAAATATTAAAATTGACTCTTATTGTTATGTTGTGCTAAGAGAGATCACTAGGTGTATCACCTGATGGCTTGCCAAAAAGATAGACCCATCACTTCAAGTGGATACCTTGCATTGGGATTTGTGTACCATGCCTCCAGATCCATGACACTACATTGGGATATATGATGTTTCCTTGGGATCCATGTACTCACTTGATCCTATCTATAGACATTGGTATCTATGCCATTTTCCTTGGTATCCATGTACTACATTGGGATACATGTCACTTTTTTAGGATCCGTGACAATGCATCAAACTATTACAAGGATGATGCATCATCACACTTGCCACATGGACCACTCATATTTGTTCTCGTTGCACCGTTGGACATTGTACTCACATGTGTGCAGTATTATTCCCTCCTTGGACCACACATGTGAGCCATTTATTCATTTGAGGAGGTGGTTACATGTGGTTATGTTGACCATTGGATGATGTGGCATTGACCACAACGATTTTCTTGAGGAGAGCCCACATGTGCCACTTGCATTGGATCCTTTCCTTGGACAACCCACATGTGTGGGAGTGATGTCACACTTGGGAAGTGGTCATTTATTGTTTGGTCCATCTCCTAGATTTTGGGAGTTAGTTAGAGGGATGTTGGAGTCCATGGATCATGGTTGACCCATTCTTCACTCCTTATTGGGACATTGGTGCACTCTTTGGATCATGGTTGACTCATTCTTCACTCCTTATTGGGACATTGGTGCCCCTCTCTAGCCCATATGTGTGGCCTTTTATGATGTATTTTGGAGCATTTGAGAGGGATGCTCATGTATTGAAGGATTTTGAGGGATATTTTATCTCATGTATTGTATTTTTCCCATGGTTTTGACTGGGCCAATGTTTTGAGATAGCATATGTTATTATTCATTGTATTGAGGAGGCTTATTAGATTTAAAAGGAGGATACCTCTCTCATTTTGTTTGTTGGAGATTAATGAGAAAACTTGCTTAAAGAAGTTTTTGGCTATCTATCTCTCTTATGTGATGTTTTAGGTTATTGCTCAAGGTTTTTTTAGAAAATTTTCAGGTTTGTTGGAGGAAAAAAGCTACTACAAGGCCAAAGAAATACAACTTGCTCCACTTGGAGGGGAAAATAAGGTATAGATTTCTTGCCCTATTTCCCTTTGACCATTGACAATTTTGTTTTTGGCATTGAGGTAAAAAGACTAGGGTCTCTTCCCTATTGCACAAGGTATCGATGTTTGCAACATCGAATAGGTATTTCCATATAGGTCTAAGTGTCTAGACATGTGGAAATCATCCAAAGCCTTCTACCTTGAGTCTTTAATTTAATTAAATGAATTATTAAAGTAAAGTGTTTTTATTAGTGAGTTGAGATTTATTTAAAGAAATTGTTTAACTAACATTAGTGAATTAAATAATAGCCATTGATCTCAAGTGACGTGAGAAGTAATCTCAACCATCAAGCACTTTGGAGATTAGGGTTAGGTCATAACTCAATCTTATAAAAGCAATTCTATGGTGAAGGAGAAGACATGATACTTCACATAGAGATAAAAAAAGAAGGACTTTTGCTAGTGTGGAGTCATTCGAGAGTGTAGAAACAAGAAGGACTTTTGCTTATACTTGAGATAGAAAAGAAGGAATTTTGATCAAGAGAGTTGGATCACAAAGGACTATGATTCAAATAGATCTTGGATATGTGGAGAAGGACTTCCATATAGAGATCTAGGCCAAAGGAAGAGAGACAAAAAGTGTGCAGTAGAAGGATCAGTCGTCGTGGATAGTGCAGGTATTTTGGTATAGGTCACGCAGTCAACGTGAGTTTCAACTTATAGGTAATGCAGATAGTGCGGGTATTATGTTACATGCCATGAAAAATAACATGGGTATCAACATAAAAGTCACATTGTAGCCATACAAGATCGTACAATAGTTTTGGCAATAGATCAAGCAATCAGGTTTTGATGTACTTTGTCTCTTTTCTAATTGGGCCATTTTCCTCATAAGGGAGCCATTTTTAGCTTTGAAGTTATCTAAATGATAATCTTAGTTGATGGGAAAAATATTTTTGTGTATTGTAAATGAGATTTTGGTTTCCAGTATTGCTTTTGTTATCTTTATTTGAGTTGAATATTCCAACAGTGTATTTTTGTTTTGTGAGCTGTTAACTTGATTTACAACAAGGAAATCACTAAATAACATGATAACTAGGTGTCAGAGTAAGGGACTTCAACACAAGGCCACTACAAGGAAAACACCTTGTAGCAGAGGTTTTTAGCGTTACAATATTTGAAAAAAAATTAAAAAAAGCCTCTGCTGCAACCTCCCCTATTTATAGAAGAAGTTTTAGCAAAGGTGTTAACGAATGTTCCCTATAACTAAAAACATTTGGGTGGGAAAAGTTTTTTTTCCGGTGCTTGTATTAGTAAAACACATTGATGCAATATTGAGTAACATGCACCGGTGTGTACACATAAATAAAAATCATTGGTGTTGTTATAACTATTCTGCACTGGTTCCACCTTTTATGTTCTATGCATCACCAATGCTTTTTTTTATGTACACACCGACCTATATTTTTTTGTTTGCAACATCTGTGATCGTATAATTTGTACACACTTAGTCGTTTTTTTTTGTTTTAGGGAACACTAGTTCTCATATAATTTGTACGCAATGGTGCCTGTATTACCATGTGCACTGGAGGGTATTGAAATTTTGAATATTTGAGGTGAGATATTGATGCCATTCTTCATTACTAAGAAACAATGTGTATATTATATGTAAATCCCCGGTGTGTATAGTATTTGTAAAGCAATGAAACATATTGTAATCATGTGCACGAGAATATTTTGAAATGATAAATATAATTGCATGTTATGTCATTTAAAGAAACAACGTTTTTTCACAATTTTTAGCACCGATGCTTCAATGTCACTAACTGGCACTGGTGCATATAACTCATAGAAACACACCAATTTATATATCATGGCACTCAATGTTTAGTGAATTCAAAAGCATACAATGCACTCATATGTTGTTGGATCATGTTGTCATTGATGCCAAAGGTTTAATTAATTGATGTCAAAGGATTGATGTCAAGGGTTTGATTGATGCCAAAGGATGCTTGATTGATTGATGTCAAGGGATTGATTGATGCCAAAGGATGATTGATTGATTGATGTCAAGGGATTGATTGATGCCAAAGGATTGATTGATTGATGATTGATGTCAAATGTAATATGTATTGTCCTTGATGAGAATGGATAGATGTCAAGTGGAATCATAGTCATATGATGTCATTGATATGATGCATAGATGAAGATGGATCTATGTGTTTCATTGGTATATGATACATTGTTGGATGGATGTAAAGATAAATTATTATTGTCTTATCATGGTTGATAAGTTGTACAAATGGAGGAACTCCAAAGTGGTCCCCTTATGATGAAATCCCTCACGGGAAGATGTTTTATGGTTGAGTTATCCTAGAAGTATGGTTGGAGAACCCCTGATTATATGTGGAATAATGAGATGAAGATCAGTGAAGTTGTTGGTGAAACTATCCTAGATTGATAGTGCTTGTCATGCCATTTCCGGTGGTATGTGCAATGTCACATAAATCCTCATAGTTTGAGAGTTATGGCCCTACGAAGATGAAGGACCCTCATATGTTGGCTTGAAGCCCCAAGAGGTCAAAGAAGTCAAAGTTCTTGAAAAAATTACCCAAGTTGCAGAGGCAAGCCTCCGAGTGTGCCGGTTAGCACCGTCTGCATACCCAATGAACACCTCGGATTCACTTGACATCTGCCACAGTGACGAAAGATAACGTCAAAAATGACACGTCCATAATACTAAAAGAAACTAGAAAGTAATAGTACAAAGACTATACATATGTTAGAAAAAGTTACCCATGGTGACCTACCTATGAGTAATACTTCTTGAGTTAGAGCCCATTTCTAGGCTCTGCCAAAGCATTTCCTTCAAATTCAACCAGACGATAAGCGCCCTTTTTTAGAACCTCTTTTATGATGAAAGGTCCGAACCACATGGGTTTGAATTTTCCTGCCCCGAGGGGGTCCTTATCTTGGTCATAGACTAAGACAAGGTCACCTTTAGAGAAAATCTAAGGATAAATGGACTGATCATACTGAAACTTGACTTTATGTTTGTGAGCCTCGTTGGCCAGGGCCGCATCACAATGCTGCTCATTGAGCTACTCAAGGTATAATAACTGTTCTTCAAGTGGAGAAGTGTCTGGCAATAATTGTACTGCCAACTTTAGGGGGGGGATCTGACATTCGATAGGCAAGACTGCTTCCATCCCGTAAACGAGTTGAAATGGTGAGAAACCGGTTGTAGTCTTAACAGACATTCAGTAAGCCCATAATGTTGAGTATAACATCAAATGCCAATTTGACTTGGCTTAGTTGATCGTTCATTGTAGGATGGTCTTAAGAGATTTATTTACAGCTTCCACCTGACCATTTTCTTGGGGGTAGTAGGGTGACGAATGTTCTTGCCGCAACCCAAGATTTGATGTTAACTCAGTCATCATCTGGTTATGAAAGTGACTACCATGGTCAGTGACAATCTCTCTCGGGATGTCGAACCTTGCTATTATCTGGTTGAATAAAAAGAGAGTCGCAGTCTCTCCATCATCTTTAAACATTGGCATAGATTTGACCCACTTCGTGAAGTAGTCTATGGCTACAATGATATAATGGTGCCTCCTTGTTGAAGAAGGGTTTCATGTAGTGTAATCAATCCCCCACTTGGTGAAGGGACCAACTGTGATGACAGGAAACATGGGAGCAGGATGTGCCCTCATCTTCCGAGAGAAGTTCTGACACGGGTGGCACTTCTTGATCGATTCGATACAATCTTTGATTAGTGTCGGCCAGAAGTAACCTGCTTGTAAAATCTTTTGGGTTGTTTCCAACCCAGACAAATGACCGCCACATGCTCCGGTATGGTAATCGTTAAGCACGATAATTGCTTCTTCGTGAGTGAGACATCGATGCAGGATGCAGTCTACACCTCTTCGATACAACGTATCATCGAGTATGAGATAATTCTTGGCTTGATGGCGTATATGTCGACGCTCATCACAAGAAGCAAAGGTGGGGCACTTCAAAGTCTAGAGATAGATAAGCATATCTCCGTACCAGGAATTCGAAGATGTGATCAAAAACATATCTCCTCTGATAGGCAACTCTTCGGGCAAAACATCACCTGACTCAACCGGAAGTTCCGAAATAAGTTCTGCGAAGACCAGTGACTTTTTGGATTTCGCTGAAACGAAATCTAAGACAAATTCTTGGAGGACGACTATCAATCTACTGATCTTTCTGCCTATTACCCGTCATGTCAACATGTACTGAAACAGATTCACAACAGCAATGACGGTGGTCTTGCGAAACAAAACATAATGACAGAACCATTGAACAGCATGGATTGTTGCCAATGCAAGTTTTTCGATATGAGAATAATTGAGTTCTGGTTCGACTAGGCCTCGGCTCAGGTAATAGATCACATATTCTGAGAACAAATCATCTTCCTGAACTAAGACCATGTTGATGGTTGACTTTGCTACAGCCAGGTATAATAATAAATCTTTGTTATAGTTAGGTGGTTGAAGCAGAGGGGCAGTTGTGAGGGCATGTTTCAACGCGTTGAAAGAGCATTGAGCGGCATCGTCCCAATGAAAAGGAACATCTTTCTTCAGCAAGTGCATAAATCCCTTTGTGATCTCGGCATAGTTGGCGATGAAACGTCTTAAAAAATTCACCTTGCCCTGTAGACTCTGAAGTTGAAGGATTGTGCGTGGGGGAGGCAACTGAATTATTGCCTCAACCTTGAGAGGATCGACCATGATCCCTATTGTTGACACTATGAAACCTAACAAACGTCTTGATGTTACGCAAAAGCTGCACTTGTTTGGATTCAAGTGAATCCGGAAGTAGCGACAACGCCCAAAGATAAGTCGGAGGTGTGTGGGATGATTCGTTCTCTTGCGAGATCGAGATGCTAAATCATCTAAATATGCCTCGACTATATGCTTGAGATCATGGAAAGCAAAATACATGGCCCGCTGAAAGGTCTCTCCAATATTTTTGAGACCAAAGGGCATCTTACGATACACGAATGTACCCCGTGGACAAATGAATGCCGTTTTGTGTTGGTCTTCAAGTTTGATTTGTATTTGATTATATCCCGAAAAACCATCCATGAAAGAGAAGGCCTCGCAACCTGCACATTCATCAATTATTTGATCGATGAATGGTGTGAGAAAATTATCTTTTGGACATGCCTTGTTCAAATCACGGAAGTCCATACATACACGAATCGTGCCCTGTTTCTTATTGACTGAAACAGGATTTGACACCCATTGGGTCAAATGGATAGAATAGATAAAACCGGCTTTTAGCAGTTTCTCAACTTCAACCTTAATGGTTGTTTCCTTCCTGGGATTAACTGGACGAAGCTTCTACCAAACAGGCTTGGCATCTGGATAAGTCGTGATTTCATGTTCGACTATTTTTGGATCGATGCCTGGCATTTCCTCGTAAGACCAGGCAAAAACGTTGCAGAACTCTTTAAATAGATCTATGTAGATTTGAACCTCTCCGGGTGAGCAGTCAGCTCCATTGAAAAAATTCTCCATGATGCCAGGGGTTTTGGAGATATTGATCGGTATGGTTTCAGTGATGGTTTACATATTGCCCTCGGAATAAACCTCATGTGTAGCTAAGGGATTAATAAGACAAGACCTATCTCCAGTCATAGTTAAGGTGAATTCTTCGGCTTCGATTCTACTTAACTCTGGGAGGAAGTATGATATGTGATGAAGATCGTCCCAGGGTTTGTCCGGACTAGTCACTTCTTCAATTACTGCTTTGTCGGAGGGTAAGACTAAGTCTAAGGAATTGGTGTCAACGAGAGAACCTTGAGCCCAAATAGGCTCTAGAAGTGGATCTAACTCTTGTGCGGGAGTTGGATCTATATTGGTCGAAGCTTGTTGGACTAAAGAGTATGCTACTTCAGTGGCAGACAAAGGCATGGACATGCCCGGATGCCTTGTCCCTTCCATCATGGCCAATGGGGAAGGAAGTATCCATGAATCATTGAAGTAAGTCGTGTGAAATGACAAAACTTGGAAAATCTCAACCTTATGGTGGTCGGATATGAATTTGACATCGCCTTGAGGGGGTGGGTAATCGAAGGTACCCATCAAAGATGGGCACAAACCAACTCCTACGTTGACTACACCTGGTTGGGGATTATCAATCATCGGGACCGCGGATACCCCCAATGAAGGGTTAGGTCTGGAGAAAGACAGTTGATCAATGGTCACAATCCGGTCCTCGTGTGGAAACAAAAAGACCCGAAAAACTGTATCAACCACTGCTTGCATGGCGTAATTCCAACTCCTTCCTAACAAGAGATTGTAGTCGAGGGACGTGTTGACTACTTCTACCTTGATGCACACGGTCTTCCCTCCTAACTGCACGGGGAAAGAGGGAATGATACCATGTGGTCAAAATGAACGACCATCGAAAGCAGTGAGAAGAGTAGGTGACAGAGACAAAACGGGCTAGCCAATGGCCTTCCAACATGCCAACGACATAACGCATGTCGAGGCACCCTCATCAACCACCGTGTGGAAAATATTCTGATTAAAAGTTTTCGTGAGGTGAGCCACTACTATCTGAAACGCTACATGGTAAGGAAGATGAGGTTTTAAGTTGGTTGTATCTAGCATGATGGTACCTGAATTAAAAGTCTCGGTAGATCCTAAAGCAACTAACAAGGTTTTCCTCTGGGAGGGGTAGCTTTGGAGGACCTCCAAAGCGGACATCGCACAAGGGGTTTGAGACAAATCCTCCACCACAGAATAGTTCTGGGCAACCCTTGCGTGTGGGTTGTGAGAAGCTCTTTTGAACGTGCCTTTTGGGATGCGTGTCATTGTTTCACCCAAAGTCTTCTCAATCTGTAGAGGAAGAGATGGGAGTTCGGCTTCTTTGCCCTTCTCAGAAGTGCTTGGTTTACTGTAGTCATGCACTCTATTCGATATAAAAGCATCACCCTTCAGCATATACACATTCGTAGATGCGGGATTGTTCGAAGACGGAGAGGGTCCTTGACTGCCCCCTTTCGCGCTTGTAGAGGATTGGGTTAGGTTTTTCCCATGTTGAAATGGATTGGTTAACACGGCAGGTTGTTGCTATGTCACAAACTTTTGGGAATCTGCAAGCCGAGGACATTGGTGGGTCAATTGGTCTTTCGTGCATAGGTTGCACGGATACCTCACCTTCTGCTTCTCAGTGGTTCCCCCGCCAGCATTATTAGTGGGTTTCTTATCCCCCTTACCCTTCTTATGCTGTTTTTTCTTTCCTTCAGGCTGCTGGGTGGTCTTTGGATTTGTTGATTGTACTGTGTGTACATATGACGTTTGGGTAGGGGGAGCAGCCAAAATAGTAGGTTGGTTGGCCGCTGTGTGTTGTATAGACAATTGCTGCAATTGCTTCGTCAATTGCTTGACGGGCTTTATTTGTGTTGAACCAACAATACCATTGGCATGTGGTCCAGCTCTTTGTCTGGTTTTATCAAGTATTGAGCATGGGGCATCTGGCAAGATCTCGTATAATAAACCAGAGTGAGAATAGATTAGCTCAAGTTGTTGAGCTCTCATGATGGCGTATTCTTCGAAAAACACTCCCGACGTCGTGACATCTTTGTATAACTATGCGACCAAAGACTTAAGGAACCACTCGAGCAGGAATGTTGGTGGGACTGGCACCTTAATTAAACTCTTCCAGCGTCTCCATTCTCAGATGTGATCATAGATATGGTTCGCTTTTGTCTGTGTGAAATTGGCCAGCAATTATGTGCCAGTGTCGTATCGCACAGGTAATTGGAAATGGTTTAGGAAAGCCATTTCCAATTCGCTGAAGGAAGAGTATCTTGAGTGGTCGAGTTCAATGTACCATTTCACGACACTCCCAATGAGAGTACGTTGAAACAATCGCAACTGTATGGAGTCATCTTTTAACGAGTTAGATGAGCACCAAAGATGGAAGGTGGTCACATGATCCCCTGGATCTTCGTTGGGCTTGGCTTCGAACTTTGGTATGTCCGAAGGAAACTTCGTCGCCATAGGGGGCCAACACAGATCGTGACAGATAGGGTCATTCAACAACTTTGTTAAGTTTGGAAAATGCAAAGTTGCTAGGAAAGGTGGTTTGGGTTGTTGGTGATAACCTTGGAAAAAGGGACCTGGAGTTTGACTAGCACCAGGTTGCCAGGAAAAGTTCGGCTGTTGGCTTGGGTTCTGGTAAAAACCATGGCCATGACCAATGTACAGGTTCTGCGTGTGAGGATACATCATCGGTTGATTCCCAAAATAAGACATAGATGGTTGGGCGTGCATTACATTCAGAGGACTTTGGGAAGGGTTGCCCCATGCCTATATCCCATGGGGATAGGCATAGTACCTTGTCCAGGGTTCCATTGGTTGTGAAAATAATTGCCCTAGATCGACATTCCTGACGAGGGAACTGATCCCTACCAAGAATTCCAAGGCCCTGATGTGGAAGAAGTTCCTGGGTTTGCCCCCTATGCAGGAATAGTACCCTGCATAGGAATAGGTTGTCTGTAACCAGGATTTCCCCCAGTCGGGAAAGCAGCTGACGAGAAAGTGGTGTTACCAAATGCACCAAACAAAGAAAACGATATCAAACCTACTAGCATATTATGCGAACGTGGTCCTTGACTCCCTGCTCCAAATAAACTATGGTGTGTAGGTGGCCCGACGGATTGTTGGTGGGTACCACCGAGCGAAGGGGATGAAGGAGGTATATGACCTCCCCTGTAAGGGAAAGCATTAAAAGGAGTTGAAGTGCCCCCCATGTGGCCTTGCAGAGGAGCATTAGAGCTCCCTGCCCCCAGACCTAAAGTCTTTGAAGTGGAGTAGGAAAGTACAGGACCTATATCTAAGCTAGGCATCCCATATGAGAACGGAGGGCCTTTCGCACTAGGTGTGAAAGGGGCTATGGCCGCTGCCATAGATGGGATCGGACCACTGTGCGAGGTAGAGGCGGTCGAGACCATGGTGGCTTGGACCGGTGATGGTGGGTTAGGAGGTGGAAACTCTCTTGTGGTGACAACTGTTGTGGGAATTGAAGAATTCCTAGAAGGAGTGACAACATTTGTTTCCATTGCTGCATGCGACACTGTCTGGAACTTGTAAGGGTGAATCGGTACGATGATGGGTGCCGAAAGATCAGTGTTTGTAGTTTCAGATGGACCAAGAGATTTCACTCCAAAGTCTAAAACATTTTTTTCCTCTAGATGTTGGTCGGGCACAATTTCTTGTGACCCGGTCGCTTCAAAAGACCCTTGTTGGTCTAGCTTTTGCCTCAGTGGTCGCGGAGGTGGCTCCAGTGTAACCAGTGATAGGCCCAGAAGCCTTCGTGACCGGTGGATCTCGTGATCCTACACTATGTGAGAAGATCAGAGACACCCTAGGGCTTTCTATTCGTTCAAAAAACAACACACACTAAAAAAGTCCCTCCAAGATAAAACGAGAAAACACTAAACTAATTGGAAGAACAGTTACAACAACCAACACTAGAGAAACTTACCGGTGCAAGTGCAACTTGAACACGAAATCACCCTCCCGGTAAACTCTGCAAAGCGTGGCTTGATGTCTGTCCTAGGTACCGCAGTATACCCCCGCAGTCACCTGTGTATGTCTCTAAAAATATAGGCAACTAGGTTGCTAGCGCGCGAACAGTCACCAGGCGGGTACAGTCGAAAGTCAGGTAGACCACAATGAGCAGGGTATTGAGCCTGAAACCTGTCAAGGGTATCGAAGGCAAGTGGTCTAGAAGACAACTGAGGACCTCGAACGGATTCGAGACCCACGAAGGTCTATGTCAAATGCAATCGACGGAATCCCAAGACAAGCCCTCTATATGTGTTCTCCACTACGATTGGTCAAGCTTTGGAGGGGTTATCTCCTCTACCTTTCCGCACGCGACCTCGTGTTTAGCCTTGGTGTTAGAGGGGGGTCCCAGATAACTTTCACAATACTGGACTTTGACACTCTCTAACTCAGACTCCAATGTTTGATTTTAATGGCCTTGAAGAGTTTCCTCTCCAACCTAATTCAAAACCCTAACCCTAAACTAGTTGGTTGACCCTACGAACATAAAAAGTCTAATGAATTTTAGATTTAACGTTAATTTTTATGGCTTGTCTTAAGTCAAAGGCTATGAAAGTGAAACTAGTGATGTTTGAAAGATGAAAGCAAAATAAACAGAAAGCTGGAAACAAAATACCTTCACTTAACTCAAATCTTAAACAACTTTTCAAACTTAAAAATTTTCTAAGATCTTTGAACAAATACTCAAAGCAGGATTTCACTCGACTACGAGCTACTTTGATCTAAATAAATCATCAAGAACTTATGAAAGCAAAGTCTTTTCCCTGGTTACTAATGCAAAACAACACTTTTTAACCAAACAAAGAAATAAAAGTTTTTTTTTTTATTTGAATGCTCACAAAGCAAAAAGGAAAAATATCAACAAGTCAAAACCAAGAAAACTTCTGGCCTAATCGTAGATCTCAAAGAGTCACTTTAAAAATCATACACAAACAAATTAAAAGTGGACTCTCACACTTGTCTAAAAACCTTATAAAAGAAAATTTTGAGGAAAACTTCTTAATGAAAAAGAAAGCTATTGTTGTGATCAAACCTAAGTTACTGACTGCTATGACAGAGACCCAAAAACCTGAGAGGTATAACTCTTGTCAAAGGAAAGGATGACTGCCTCACCTTCAACAAAAATTTTCTCCATAAGCACACTGCTGACAGTTCAACAGCAAGTGTGTGCATGCGAGTTGTGGAAAGTCAAAGCGCGTGTACATGCGTGTTGGCCTTATACAAGTTGTGTGTATCTCTGAAACTTTGAGACAAATGAAAGGCCAAGCAATCCAGCCTAGGCAGAGACTACTGGTATTGAGAACTAGGATCTCTTGAAGACTCAGACACTTACTTTAACAAAAAAAAAGAAAACAATTCAAGGAAAACTTCATAGAACAAACCAATCTGAGGTGAAACCTAAGCTATAGACTGTAAACAACAAAGACTAGAAAGAGTTCCAGAAAACCCATGAGAAGGACTAATTCTGATAGGGAAGAGGATGACTGCCTCTCTAAAAGAAATTTTCTGGAATCATACACACGACTGACACTTCCTTAGCTAGCGTGTACACGTGGGCTGTGAGAATGTAGGGCATGGGTACATGTGTGCAGACCTTATATAGGCCGCGTGTACCTCTGTGGGTCTCGGAAAAAAAAAAATACAGTCAAGCAAAGAAACAGAGATAATTGGTATGGAAGACCAGAATCTCTGTTAGCTCAGACTTTTGCAGAAACTTTAAAAACAGGAAATGAAACTAGTTCTTACAAATACCCAAGAAAAAACATTCCCAGAAACCCTAGATAATCCTCAGTATGGTCACCAATTTTGTTGTGAGTGGGAAATCCCTCTACGGACTAGCACTTAGGGTTTTATCATGCATGCAAAAAATACCTAAAGATTCCTACTTTCTACCGTCGTCCCGGACCTAATCCCCATTATTCCTAAGCAAATACGTAGTTAACAATATCAAGTGAGCATACCTTATTTCGGGCATTTGATATCGATCCTTCTTCATGCTGGGTCTCTCTTTGACTGCAGCTCTCCTCCCAAGGCTGACCTGCATTCACACAAGACAAACAAAGAACTCCACATGCATTTGATCTACAGATTAATGGGTTAGAGAATTAATCAATATTTATGCAATAAACCATGAAAACCTCATATGGTGGGATGGGAAAAGTACTTCTTTATTATTAATTTCAACAAATCAACTTACAATGATGAAGTCAGCCACTACTCCACGAACCTGTTCCTGGGCTCCTCTTCAACTATCCTCCAATTTCTTTGCTCTATACTTCTCTTGGCACAAGCATGGCTAAAGGTTGGGACAAAGGGAATGCGCAATCGGGTATAGTTTCTTTACTATGATTCTCCTCTTCCAAATGAGACCCCTAACCCTTCTTTTATAGGCTAGAAGAATCTAGGTATTTGGTCGAACTTCTGGCCATGCATGGCCGAAAGGTTTAGTTAACTTACCCAAAGTTGTGTGTTCCATCAACAACTTTCCCTTTTTCATGCTTTTGTAGGTACACGCGGGTTGTCTTGGGTCAGCTAGCGTGTACACGCATGCAGTAATGGAGCAGGGCACATGGGCGTTTATAAAAGTGGTTTTTAAGAAGAGTTGTTCAACTGTGTTTTGGCAAAGAAGGAATCTGAGATGGCGTGATGCCAGGTAAGCATGTCTGGTGCAAATTAGGGTTATAACACTACCATTCACTCAGATAAACACAGTAACAACAACAACCAATATTTGGATCAAAGTTTTTCTGTTCTATTCATTCAAGTGATAAAATGCATAGATACCGACAGTCCTCCACTGCTTCTTCAACAAAACATGTACAATGCTCTCTTTGGTTCTCCACAGCAATGGCTCTCTCTCTCTCTCAATAACAACTATTACAAAATGAGCCACCCCCCCAACAATTGAACAAAGAAAAGAATAATATACATGAAGGGGCTTTTCGAGCCTTCCCTCCTTCCTACCTACTACTCTACTGTCATATTAATGAGCATTTACAAAACAGATCAGAGCTAATATCGAGATATGTACCTCCTATCTATACATTAAAGAGATTACAATCTAAAAGGATCTTTGGGGATGGCCTCGGGCTCCATACATTTATTACACTTCTTTTCATAAAATTCAAAATTCAAAAAGGTGTGCTCTGCTTCGTATAGTTCAAATCATCTTCAAGCATGCACTGGGTGATGTGTTGTCTTCCCTCTTGTCCTCCTTTTAATGTGGATAAGGATGCCCCTGCATCATACTACTGTGGCCAAATATTCATGGATGAGCTCCTGCGCCATTTTTCCTTTCTTCTAGATCTCTTATTCACTTACCTAGCTTGCATCTTCTTCTGGATGGCATTTCCACTTAACCAAATATTCCAAATAATTCTTTCTTCTGGTTCTTTTGTTGATCCTCTAATCTAAGATCTTCCCCATCTATCTCTTTTCTACTACAGGAATTTTTTTTCCCATCGGATCTCCTTCTGATTTTATGATCCTAATATTTCATGTTCCCTGTAAGGATACAAGTCTGCTACATTAAAAATGGGTGATATTGCTACATTGTCTGGCAGCTCTATCTCATAAGCATTTGTTGCAAACTTCCTAAGGATCTTGCATGGCCCTATCTTTTTCATTTTGAGCTTGTTATATGTTCCCCTTGAGAACCTCTCCTTTCTCAGATGAGATAAAACCTGATCTCCAACTTCAAACTAAAGCTCTCTCCTATGTTGATCAAATCTATTCTTGTATTTCTTGTTGTTTTATTGCATCTACTCCTTAATATCACCATGATTTTTTTGCGTCCTTACAGCCAAATATTCATCTCTTGCACTTATGAATTCATTCTGTCCCAAATCTCTTAACTCTGATATTCCCCTTGGCTGCATTCCATACACAATCTAGAATGGACTCTTTCCTGTGCTCCTATTTGGTGAGTCATTGTATGCAAATTCTACTTGTGGCAGAATCTGATCCCATTGGTTGTTATGCTCAGTAACTAAGCTCCTTAGCAAATTACCTAGACTTTTTTTCACCACCTCAGTCTGTCCATCTATCTAAGGATGATATGTTGAGCTAAATGACAAATCTATCCCCAAATTTTTCCACAGTGTTCTCCAAAAATGACTAACAAATTTGGTGTCCCTGTCTGAGACGATGCTCCTAGGAAACCCATGTAGTCTTACAATTTCTTTAAAAATAGACTTGTTATGTGTGTAGTGTTGTTCCTGAGTCTGTACTAAGGCTTAGAGTACAGTGTCAAGGCATCCGAAGGTAAGTAAAGGTGTATACGAAGATAAGTTACCTTTTGTATAGGAAACTAATGACGATTTCTACGTTCCCGACGTCTAGCTTCCAACTGCTCTTGAGCAGCTATGTCTCGTTCAATGGCTGCCCATGAACGTTCAAGTTCTTCTCGAGTGTTAGCAGTTATGAGTATCGTATCGAAAAGACTTAAAGTGATATGATTTTGATTGGAAAGTCCAGGTTGAATATTCGGTTGAATAGCTACAGGGACAGTCATTGAGAAGACATCATCAGTAAGGAAGGATCTAACGAGTGGTTTCGATGCTATTCAATTTGGTTGAAGTGAAAAGAAACTTTGCAGGAAGAATGAAATAAAAACACAACAGAAGGCCTTTTCCCGTAACTGTGTTATTCTTATAAAAAGATACGACGTGAGAGAGAAACGTTTTAACAGTAGACAACGCAAGATTCCAGTCAATGGAAAGCTCACATATACATAAAAGAAGGAATTAACACAGACATAATTGATATAATGCGAATAAATATGCAATTCTGTAAGTGTAAATTGGTCTTACACCCGCTAAAGCTGGTGCAGAGGAAAGACAAGAGACAATTACAGAAAGACAAAATCCCTTTCACTATAGTAGTGGTGATACTAAATTATAGTGGCATACATCAATTATGTAGAGCAAAATGAAAAGAAACAATAAAACATAATGAACAAACTTGCAACACAGTCGTGACGGAATTAAGAATCTCCAAATTTTGTTTGTATTCACTTCCTTCATGCAAAAACTCTATACAATTGATAGCCCAAAAGTCCAGCCCTCTTCTCTTCTTTTGGGGATGTATTTATACAAAATTTGCCTCTCGGTTCAGAGGAGCCACCTTACTCCATCTGTCCGAACCTGTTTTCAAAAAGGTGCCAGGTGCTTGTTTTTGCTTAAATTAAATACATATGATACATCTGTCTAAAAATTGAAACACAATCTGTGAAGTCTTTACATTGACAACTGGGGGAACGAAATAACTCCATTTCACCTATTCTAT
>ML792543.1:175935-193389 GCA_009831015.1 Picea engelmannii
CGAGCCAACTCTATTTCTCCGCTCACTTGCCTCTTAGCGTTTTCTTCCGCCGAAGCCACCCTGGCTTCTAAGGTCCTGATCAGGCGATTTTTTGTTTTGAGCTGCTTCTTTAATACTTCGACCGAGAATTGATTTGCCGTTGCATACGCTCCTAGCGTTCCTGCAATTTTGGTGGCAAATTCATCTTTCTTTTTATTCATCCCATCGGTCATTACTTTGAATCTTTTAGCAGTAGACTCTCCCTCTTGATAAAACTCTCGCTTCACCACGGCTTTCCTCTTTTTGTCAAAAAAGAATTCGTTAGGAGGTAGTTCTTCTGCCCTTACAGGCCTCAATTCTTCACCAAATATCCACCCTTCGCTAATGCCTGCTTGTGCTGACTGCAAAGGTGTGACAGAGGCAATGGGTTTCCCGATTTGTTTCGTAGCTTTCCCCGGTGTGCTGAGCGGACTTTGCTTTTTCAGGGGGTCGGGATTCTTCGTTCTTGCCTCTGGATTCTGACTTTCTGGTGGACCTGTATCTTTTATTTCCTCCTCCGGATTAGGTCCCTTGGGAGGACCAGCAGTTTTCTCTCTTGTTTCGGGATTTCCTCCCTGTTCTGGATTCTTCTCCTGCTCAGGCTCTTTCTCCGTTTTGGGATTCTTCTCCCGCTCAGGACTCTTCTGCTGCTCCCCTTCTTGACGTTTTTCGGGGTTAGAGGTTTGCCCCTCGGAACTTTTGGCCTCTTTTCCTTGATCTTTGGGAAGTCCCAGGCCTCCTAGCACCACGGGGAGACATCGTTTCCTGTTCGCCTGAAATTTTAAGACAGAATCCCTGTCTTCGGCCGCTAGGGATTTGATTCGGAATTGTACTTCCGAATAGGATCTGGCCCCTCGGAAAACATCATCCGAGGGTGAGTCTTCGTGCTCGAACCTATTTAAACCACAATTTCCTAAATGAGTACTTACGACCCTCTGTGGATCATGCCTTTTATATTCGATATAGGCCAAATTTAAGCCTTCTAAGGCTGCAGCCTCAGCCTTAGCATGTCCAAAATCTAGCAAGGAGAAAGAATTAAGCCGGATAGGAAAAGACGGCCATACCTTCTTTGCTGATGCTTTTAATTCTTTGCTCACGCTGCCGATCACTGTTTGGCGAGCGATCTCGCGACATGCCAGTTTGTCGGGGATAAATTGTGGGAGCGCAAGAGGAGGAACAACAGCTCCGAATACTCTCAAATAGGAGAATTCCTCTTCCACATACCAGTCTGCGATATGGCTCAGATTTGCGGCCATGCCATCCGGGATGCGGGGAGGCAAAAGGCCAAAAATGGTGACGTGCAGGGGCACCATCACCCAGTTAAAAATTTCATAAATGAAATCATTTGCATTATTCTCCCACAGTTTATCATGGTATTCATGCACAACTTTATCTTCGGATGGACTCCAAGCCCAATTCATTAAAGGAAAAGGCGTCCTGGCGCATATCGCATCCATGATATACGCGGACATGTAGAATCCGGACGGCTTCCCGGCTGCCTTCTGCTCTTGGTACTCGGTGATTTTGTTGAATAAATTATCGGAGAGCATTTTTGCCCAATTGAATGAGGAACCTTCTGCCACCCGAAAAATGAGGGGTACCCACTGGACGTAAAAATGAGCCGTGTCCTCCGATCCGAACAGCCGACAAGTCATCATCGCCACATACTTGTAATTTGGTTCCAACGAAGAAATTGAATACACACCCTCGTTGTTCACCCTGAATGTGGAGGGGCGAGATACCCAATCCTTTATCAAGCCTGGCATAGTCTTGTCAAATTCTTTGCACTCCTTCTCTTTGAACTCTGCGAAGAATTCTTTGCCAAATGTGCATTCAGAGGTTGCTGGGAGATTATACATAGACTGGATGTGTTCGGGCCTAAAAGTCCCAATAATGTCCTGTCGGTCATTTACAATAGTCCTGGAAGGAAAGTCGATGTGATCCAATGCCCATCGGATCATATCGAAGTACGGGAGAAACCGCGGTCTGGTCGCAACGAGATGCATTCTCGACTGAACAATAGCCTTGTACCTAGTGTTCAGGTCATCCTTCACGATATCATAGTTATAGTCATCAGAGTCTGAACAATTTACTGCCTCGGATTGCAGGATATCTGTAATAGAAGACCAGGTAGATACGGAGCCGCCCATCCGAGGCGAAGTGTCTGAGATGTTGTCCGAACCCTGTGCTGCGACTTCGATATTTGCTTTGGCTCCTCTCCTTGGCGCCATAGCTGAAACTGGCGTTTTCGTTCTTCTGTGATAAACCTGCGTATACATGTAGAGGCTAGTTCACTTGGAGAAAGACTTGCTCTATACACTTAATAAGAAATGTTTTTCTTTAAATAAATAAAACAAGTTTCATATATATTTTGGAAATCATGTACCTTTGTCATGGGTTCATTAAATCGCGAATAAAACCAAATTAATTGAAAAAATCCGATCTTATTTTCCTCGTGGATTTACCCTATTTTCTCATTAATGTCATGAACATTGGGCGGCTTGACAGGTACTCGGGTTATGGAGAGTAAATGAATCCCTTGTGAAGTGTGCCAACCTTGATGCGCGGGACGTACCTTAATTTAAAATTATCTTTCTAAAATTTCAAATCTTAATGGCTTAGAGATTTCCTCGCTTTTCGTCATCTCGTGAATTTCCCTTTAACATTTTGACTTAACAACTCGCGAGATTGCGAATTCCGATCTCAGCATTAATTAGCAATAATCATGATGTAGCGGATCCTTAATGATATGATTAACTTAATCGCCGGATCGTGAATCGGGAATTCGAAGACAAGTTTTTAGGAGAATGATATGCCGAGTCGCGATATCGCGATGCGGCAATAATTAGTCTCAAATTACGAGAAGTAAATCTCAAATTAGGAGACTAACTAATCTTGCTATAATTATGTCGCAACCTCGCGAATCGTAGTTTTGGATATCTTTAACTTTATGAGAGAAAAAGCCGAGCTGCAATGTGCCGAGAAACGAAAATTAACCGTGGTTAGTTTTTTAACCTTGGTTCTTGACTAAGGCTTATCAAAAAGATTTATTGCGTTCTCGGCTCTCGGGGTTATAAAAACAAAAATTTAGGCTCGAGGAATGCCGAGTCACGAAACCCTGATGATGTCTAATCAAGGGTTAAATGGTTTACCATAGTTAATGCCTTGGGCGAAAAATTTGAAAGAGTGAGTTCGCAGTTTCGCGACTCAGGACTTGTGAATTCAAATATTTAAAGCGCCCGACTGGCGACATCCCGAAATGAAACAAGAGAGAAACATTCTTGCGAAAAAACGAAATTTTATTGAAAGCAAAAAACGCATTGCTATTCATGCGACAAGATTTGAAAGTTTTATGATGTTCGGAAAGAGAAGAAAAACAACTTTAGATTTCAAGTATCAGGCTTTGAAAATTAGTGCAGGGTGAAAGAACAAGTGCGGCTCCAACATGTAGCATCATTTGTCTTTTGGCATGGTATAAAATGTTCCATTTTAGAGAATCTGTCAACTACCACAAATATGGAATCTCTCCCTCTCTGAGTTCTTGGTAATCGCAACAAAAAATTCATGCTGATAGCATCCCAAGGCATATCTGGAATAGGCAATGGCTGATAAAGACCAATGTTCTATTGTCTCCCTTTGGAATATTGGAAAACTCTGCTTTTTCACAAAAATTTTCACTTCAGATCTCATACCTGGCCAATAATATGAACTACTCAATTGTGCAAATGTTTTATCATGGCCAAAATGTTCTGCTAGGGCTCCACTATGTTTTTCTTTTAGTAGGTTGTCTCTCATCGAGAATTTTGGTATGCACAACTGGCTACCTTTAAACAACAGTCCATACTGAATTAGATATTTTGTCCATGGAATTCTATCCCTTAGCAAAGGATTGTCACATGCCTCATAATCCTCTTTGAAATCTGGATCGTCTTGGTACATTCCCTTAAGGTGTTCAAACCACAAGGTTTCCATTTTGAACTCCTTCATAATCAAGCATCTCCTACTCAAAGCATCTGAAATTTGTTTTCACTCCCACTGATATGCTTGATGACAAAAGTAAATTTATTCATAAAATCTACCCACTTTGCATGCCTTTTATTTAACTTTTCTTGTCTGGAAATGAACTGTAGAGTTTGATTATCACTGTACAACACAAATTCCTTGGGAATAAGATAATGCCTCCACTTCTTTAAGGCTTGAATCATTGCATAAAAATCTTTGTCATATGTGCAGTATTTCTTCTTGGTATCATTTAACGTCTCAATGAAATATGCAACATGTTTGTTATCTTGGCTCAAGACTGCTCCAATTGGTACTCCACTAGCATCATGTCTTACCTGAAATGTCTTTCCAAAATATGATAGAACCATAATTGGTTTTTTTGTGATCTTACTCTTTAATATCTTGAAGCTCTTCTCGGCCTCTTCTGTCCATTTAAAAGACTTATGTCTTTTCTTCACATTTACTAATATTGGTGCACATATACAATTGAAATTTATGATGAATTTCCTATAGAAACTTGTTAATCCATGGAAACTCCTTACCTCAAATATGCTCCTTGGTGATGGACAATCTCTGATAGCCTTTACCTTTTTTGGATCCATATTCATCTCATTAGAAGAGATCACAAAACCCAAATATATGAGTTATGTCTTCATAAAAGATGAATTCTTTAAGTTTATCAACAACTTCTCTTGCTGCAGTCTCCTCAACACTAGTGTCAAGTGTCTCAAGTGTTCTTCTTCAGTTTCACCGAAGACTAGTATATCATCTAGATATACAATAAAAAACTTACCTATAAACTTTTTGAGTACTTCATTCATCAATATCATAAATGTGCTTGGGGCATTTGTTAATCCAAATGGCATAACAAACCATTCATACAACCCTTCATTTGTTTTGAATGTTGTTTTCCATTCATCTCCTTCTCTCATCCTTATCTAATGATAACCACTTTTCAGATCTATCTTGGAAAAATAACTTGCTCCACTCAAGCAATCCATCAAATCATCCATCTTGGGAAAATGAAATATATACCTGATGGTGATCTTGTTGATGGCTCTAGAATCTGTAAACATTCTCCATCCTCCATACTTCTTTGGACTCAATACAGTTGGCACTGCGCATGGACTTAAGCTTTCTCTTACCAAACCTTTTTCTAACATCTCTTGGACTTGATTCTTGACCTCTTCATTCTCTTGAGGTGTCAACCTGTATGCTTCTTTGTTTGGAAAGCTAGCTCCTGGGATAAGATCGATGTGAATATCGATGCTTATAATAGGTGGCAATGAGCAAGGTAACTCATCCACCACGATATCAACAAAGTTTTCCAACAGTTCTTGAACTTCTTCAGGCAGATCATCCATAGAAGTATCTGTAAGTATGAGTCTAGGCTTCCTCACCACATCAAATTGCATCTCTTGCTCCTTCTTGACTTCATTCAAGAGTTCCCTCCCACTCATGAGAAGTATGTGTGTGTTGGTTTCTTCCTTCACCTTCTTATCTTCTATCGACAACAACATGTGTGTTCTACCATTATTCTCAAGGGTGTAAGTGTTTTTCCTTCCATCATGTATGACATTTCTGTCAAATTTCCATGGCCTTCCCAAAAAAACATGAAAAACATTCATGGGAATCACATCACATAAAATTTCATCTTTGTATCCTCCTATTTTGAGTTCAACTTGGCACTGTTTACTCACCATTACTTGGTGTCCTCTTTGCAACCATGAAAAAATATATGGATTTGGATGTGTAGTAGTCTCCAGCTCCATCTTTTCCACCATCTCTGTGGACACTAGATTATCATTTCTCCCACTATCTATAATCACTTTGAAAACTCTATCCTTGGTCTTGCAAGCAGTACTAAACAAACTGTTCCTTTGTACTGGTGCTTCTGCCTCCTTCTCTAGTTTCAAGAGATTTTTCTTCATCACGAGGGATCTTCCATCTTCAACAGCTTCTGCCTCAATATTCCTTTTTTGTGCTTCATAAATCTGAGCCTCTCTTTATTTTGTATCTTGCTTTTTCTTTGGATGCTCCCAAGACATATTCCTTGTCTTTCCATAGGCATAACATCTTAATTATCCTCCCTTGCCTCTTCCTCTTCCTCGAGGGAAAGAATTTCTTCCACCATATTGTCTTCCATGGGAACTTCCTCCTCTCTTTGTATGGCTGTGAAACTTTCCAGTCTCAACTTTGGGTTTCTGGGCCTTATCATGAACAATTTCTTTACCTCTACTTTGGTTGTTTCCCCTATTTCTTTGACTTTGTTTTCTTGCCAATTTATCCTTTGCTTTCAGTGCAATCTGATAAGCATCTTCAACTTCCCTCATATTCATCATGCTGATTTCATTCTGGATTTCATATCTCAGACCATTAATGTACCTGGAAACCTTCTCATCATAACTCTCACGATGACCAGCTTTAATGTTCATCCTATAGAACTCTTCTGTGTATTATTTTACTGTCAGACATTTTTGTCTCAGGTTTTGCAACCTCCTGAACAAATTTATCTGATAGTCTTTGGGTATGAATTTATCCTACCATTCTATCCCAGCTTTTAATTTTTTGTTTTCCTTTGCTTCTCCTATCAGCCTGCAATTCATCCCACCACAATGTTGCATGCCCTTTTAACCTTGTAAAAACATGTTTTACTTTCTACTCATCATCAAATTCTTCATAGTCAAAGTATTTGTCCATTTCTCTTATCCATTCCAGTAATTATTCCACATCTAAATTACCTTCGTACATTGGGATTTATATTTTTTCTCTGGCTCCCAATTTGACAACAAATTTTAGTAAGCGTTCTTCTACAACATCTTCTCCTACAGCTCCTTGAGCCTCCATCTCTTCACTTTAAACGTCACTGATGTCACCTGCATCTGTTGCTCTCCTCTATACAGTCTCAATGACATCTATCCTTGCACAAAGTCTCCTCATTTCCTCCTCCATCACTGGATTGGCTACAAGTCTGTCCATGTGTCTTCTTGGCGGCATGGTGCTGATATTTCTCCACACAGAGCTTAAAAAAAAAAACTTTGGCTCTAATACCACTTGACGCAAACCCCCTGCTCCTCCCAGGGTCTGCTCAACCTCCCAGTCAAGGATCAATCAATTTGGAGTCGATTTGACTCCTAGGCTCATGTTGAGCTCCCAAAAACATATACATAGGCCCCCAATTCCAGCCATAGGTCTAAGCAATAGACCCATGGGTTTTCTCCTCGAGGTTTTTTTTTCTCTTTTTTAAAAATTTACAAGACAAGTGCTAACCCCCCTCCGATAGGCCCTTTCCTTCATATGACCTCAACTATGACCTGGGACTTAACCCAACGGTGCTAAGCTTTCAAGGTTTGGAATTTCTGGCATCAAACACTATTTCAAACTCTTGAAGTTTCCTGTAGCTTAATCTACGGATCAGGCTCCACGTGCCCTCCTTCAAATCAACGGTTGATATGTGTCCCGCCTCCAGATCTTCAGGTGACTTCGGGTCAACGTTCCCTCTTTCCTTTCTCCTAAGGTACTCTACCTACGAGTACACAATATTTTGACATGTATCTTTTCCACGATCGACGTCTATAGTGAACTTTGGCCTTCGAGCTTCGAAAGTTCTTACACCATTTCACAAGATTTTTCCCGAAGGGCCCTTCCTTTGAATGCATGAATCTCTGATGTGTGTTCGCTCCAATATCGACGGTCACGATGGAATTTTCCTTCAAGCTGTAGAACTTTTTGTTTCATTAAACAAACTTTTCCCCAGAGTGCCTCTCCTCCACAGTGAGGATCTGACACCATGTGTTCTCCCTAGATCCGATGGTCTATCTCTCTTTGGGGCTTCAAAATTTCTGGATGATAGACTAGTTCCCTTCCTCCCGAATATCCTTCCCCTTAAAGAATTCTAGTCACTTTCCCTCATGAGCTTAACTTTTGAGGTATATGAGACCTCGAACTACCCTCCATTCATTCCTCCTGTACTGTAAAATTTTTTGGCTTAGTAATTTCCTAAGTTTCCTTCCTTGATGTTGATGGTAGCTATCTCTCCTTAGCTTTTTCCTCTAAGGTTTTTAAATTCTTGGGCACCCGGCTTGGAGTCTTGAAACTTTGCAACACTCGACTGCCTTTCTCTGAACAGTGAGTGATACAGACCCCCTCCTTCCTGGGGTTATGTGACCTCCCAGTCTCTGGATCATTTGAATAGTTGAGTCATAACGACTCTTCAGGTTCCTGAATGAACCCAGAACAATTATACGCAGGCCCCTTTCCTTCGTTTGGCGCAGGTCCTGTGACACTCGCATCCACTGTCTATGCGTTCTAGCGCTCTTCAATTCACCGACGCTAGCTCCTTTTCACTAGCCCCTTCTTCATATGTCCCTAGGCCATTCCCTTGTGCTAATGTGTGATTGTAGGCATGGGCAAGAGTGGTTTCCAACCAACCCACGTTTCACCGAGTAATCCTTCTCATGCTGACACGTACCCCGTCACTAAAATAGTGGTTGAAATTGCGGCCCACTCAAGGAATATTATTGTCCAAGCATGTCTTGGCCCCGCAATCCCTTATGTTTGTCAATATTTGCTCCTTTGACATTGCCTACGATCAACGGTCGCTATCAATCTCTGTTCTGCTCTTATTTCCTCCTTCCACGTGTCTCCCCAGACCTCCACGATCTGTCAACACGTAGTCCTCTCGAATCAATGGCTACTGCTGACTCCGCATTTTCAGCCTTCAGGAGTTTCAAATCTCAACTCCATTCTCCTCTATATGAAAATCTCCTGGAGTGGAAGATATGTTGCCACCTGTCCCCTTGAATCTATGGCCAGGATCTCCTCTGTGAGTCCATCCTTCAGGAATCTTGATTCTCAACTTTCACAATCTCCCTTTGCTAAGCTCCCTCTTCGCATGTGACTTTGGAATCCTCAACCAGATCAACGGTCCTTAGACTCCCTTCTTGATCAACTATCAAGATCTTCTCTGGGTCTTCGAACTTTCCCTCTTCTGTTTTCTTCCGGAGCTTTGGATCTGGCGCCGCGTGTCCTCCATCACATCGACGACTTTCGTCCCTTCATATTTTCGGGCTTTGAAAATCTCAAATGTCAAACTCCTGCCTCCCTGTTTCTTTTATCCGAAGTTGATAATCCTATGCCACATGTCTCCTCCTCAAATTAATGACTGAATTTTACTTCGTGTCTTTACCCGGAGTGCATGGATCTATGCCACGTCTCCTCTTGATCTAATGGCTACAGATCACTTCGGGACTTTACCCGGGGTGCTTAAATCTTCACCACGTCTCCTCTCCTCATCCTATAGCTCAAATTCACTTCAGAGGATTTGACTAATCAGAGCTACTTTGGCTCTCCGGACTTCGGCTATTTCAGTCTCAAACTAAAAATACAATGAAACTCTCCCCGGAGCTTGCGATCTGGTGACAAGTGTCCCCTCACAAATTGATGACTCTCGGCTCTTCGACTCTTCAAGCTTTGGTTGTTTCAACACTCCAACCTTCGCCTCCTTCTGGATCTCCCGGTACGTTGACACGTATCCTCTCTAGAACCAACGGTCCAGATTCGTTCCGGCCCTTCGACTCTCCGTATTTCGAAAATCTCAAGTTTCAAACCTTGAGATGTTCTCTCTCCTATGCATATGAGCATTAAGACTTGTGCACCTTCCTCCGATCAGATGGTTGACAATCTTTGTTGGCACAGGGGCAGACCCAGGGTTCAACGCTACAAGAACGCACCAAAAAAACCTTAACTATCGGCCCTTTCGGCAACACCTGTGAAGCAAATGAAGTCTAACCCAAGGTAGAGGCAAGGGTGGTTGCAAGACTCACGTGTCTGCAACCTTAGCTGGGACACAGATCTGTGATTATATCGCTTATAGATCACTTAGCATCGATCATTCATCAATATTCAGTCCTTATTATACTTCGCAAATAGCATAGAGCATCACAACATTCACTTAGATCTAAGGTATCTTAGTACATAGTAACAGTAAAATAGTTTAGATTCAGTAGATCAACACTAAGCATCTTCATACATATCAGATCTGCTATTCATACACATCTAATAAGCACAAATCATAAATATATCCATCTAAATATATCGAAGCACTTAGCAAAAGTAGATATAAGCACAACAAGTCAAGGCACAAAGCATAACACACAAATTTACGTGGTTCACCCCCATCCTCGGGCTACATCCACCAACTCTTCTTCTTTATTGTCGTCGGCCAATAGATTACAAGCACAAAGTTGTAGAAACCCTTACTTCGCAAAGGACAAAAGATATGCACAACCCGCTAGATCCTTCTTCCTTGCCTTTGAACACACAACCTCCTATATCTTCACACAGGGACTTGCACTAAGCTCTGCAAGTCTATATAGAATGCACAAAACTCTTGATCACACAGATCCCTTCTTGGCACTTAGCCTATATCACATAGATACAATACAATCCTCTTCTACTAGATGCCTAGATGTTTATTTATACATTACAAAAGTGGGCCTAAACATGGGTAAACCCATGGGCTGACATACCTTTCCTATTACATTGTCCCAAAACCCAAAAAGGGACCCAAAAGTGGGCCGAGATCCCTTGATCTATGCTTTGTCTGGCGCTCCATCTTCGACAAGCTGTCGAAGTCCCAAAAATGGTCAAATATGACCAAGTAACTTCAAAACTTGGTCAAGGGCCAACAGGCCCCCAACACTCACCTGTGACTCATCCCGAGTCACTTTGGTCCAAGCAATTCTGCCTCGAACACCTCGATCTTAGCTTGAGCTACTTCAACCTACTGTAATTCTACTGCCTCTTTCTTAGTGAACTCCTGGATGAGTGCATCATTAACTGGTCCTTCTAGGTGCTATTCTGTTGCACTCACAACTTATTCAAGTTCTACTCCTTGGCTTTCAACTTCAGTGAACAGTTGGTATGACTTCTCTTGCACTGCTTGAAGTCGTTGAGAGAATTCCATCACTTTATTATGGATTGTGTGGATCTGTTGCTGGGCCATGCGTTTCTATGGAAACCTCTTCATCCTTTCGACTGGTGACAAGGCCTTTAGCTGTGCCTGTAATGTATTTTCATGCTGCTTTGCTTCTTGGAGTTGCGACTCCAATGCTTGTAACTCTGGATTCTCCATGAGGTTTTCATAAGTCTGAGCGCTCCTACAGCTCAGCTTCTTGCACTCCAACGCAAGGGATTTTATTCTTCCAACTGCACTGTGAGCAATTGCCTCTCTTAGGTCTCTGATTTCTTGAGGGGTCTCGGGCACAATATGAAGTTCTAGGTCTCTAATGCGCTATTGAAGCTGCTGGATCACTTCTTCAAGCTGTGCAACCTACTCTAGAATTTGTTCTTCAGCTCTCACTTCTATGACATTCATGGAGCGAAGTGCTTTGTTGACTAGTTCCTTTACTTCTAGCTGCTCTGCGATCAACTGCTTCTTGCTATGTTGTATCTCTGCTTTCTCTTTGTCCCACTGTGCTTGAAGATAAAGTTTTTCTCATTCAACAACACTATGTTTCTCGACAAGTACTCCCTGTACCTGTGTCAAAGCCTAGATGGCTTGCATTGTCTCTTCCTGAGCTCGTCGAAGGCGAGCTTCAAATTTATCGATGATCTGGTGCAATTGGGATGGCTCATCTCCTGGTTCTACTGTTCCTGCTATCAAAGGTGTAGTGGAGACTGCGCGGCTAGACTGGAGTGCCTGTTGCACTCCTTGGATTTCAACCTTGATATGATTATACATCTACTCCTGCTTCTCTAATACCTCCTGTGAAGCATCATTCACAACTGCAATGATGAAATTAAAATCATCCAATGTGAGGGTAGTCCGCATCTTGGTTACAGGGGTTCTAGGTTTCTTCCGGGAGGAATATTTTGGAGGTGAAACCTTCTGTTTCTTTGACGAGTCTTCTTCGTCCCTAGGCAGTGGTACTTCACCTTTTTGTTGTTCAATTTATGCACCTTCGATCTCTTCGCCATCACCCCCTTCATCTGGTGAAATGGATGCAGTCCTCACAGATGTGTTGTCTACCTCATGAACCTCTTCAGGATTCTTCGTCTTGCTTGGTTCAAGTGTATCCTGCGTAACTTCTAGGATATGTACGTTGAAAAACTCTGTAGGGTTGGCTGGAATAAGGAGGTCCATCGACCATTCCTTAGTGATTTCCTCTAAGTATTCATCTGTTATCTTGTAATATGACTGCAACTGTTGCTTTTGCTCATCAGCGCGCATTGTTATATAAATGAAGTGGTGGTCCTTGCTAAACTTCATTAAGGGCCGAAACCTATGGAGGGTATTCGGGGTCATCCGAGGCTCGGACTGGATGGCTTGTTTCAACTAGTTGTAGTAAGTATGGAAGACGGAATTGGATTGCCACTGCTTGTTCATATCATTAGAGTACCACAAGGTACTAAACTTCGCGGCCAAAGGTTCGAAGGGCTCGATGTTGGGGAAGGTCGTACCTTCCGGAATTTCCCATGAAATGAATGCGATTAGGATGAGAAGCTAGCTAAAGTGGAACTCATGCCCTTGGTCTTGTGCTTCTCTGCAATCAAGCTCTAGTTGGTGTACAAGGTACTGCGCCCAATTCATCTGTAGTCCCTCTGCACACTTTCCTGTGAGGTCAACTACGAATCCAGTCACTTGGGTGGGTTGGTTCTTGCGAACTATCTTGCCTACAATCAACTAACATGTGAGGTGCACTGCATCTTTCTGGATAGAGGTTACCTTGTAACATCGCATTCCCTTCTCGACATCACCATAAGTATCTTTGATTCTCTACGCTAATGCTCGATCTGAGGTCTTTCTAGGGTAAAAATCTTGTGGGTCAGGGCCCTGCATGCTCAGCCCTGTGATCCGATTGATCAAGGTCGGATCCATAGTGATGCGACGGTTCAACCATAAGTAACCTTTGTGGTAGCAAGACAACAACAATTTCACGCATGTGTTTACTTCTTGGTGTCGACCAAAGTGCGGGATCTTCATCACATTGAGCAGTGTGGACTGTGTCAGGTTCTGGGTCCATGGCTGTGGGATAATCTTCGAATTCTTTCCTTTAGTCCTGGTCAGATATTTGTGCGGGGCGAGCATGCTGTAAGACTTCCTGTCGCCAAGGTTGAAGTCACTGAACTTCAATGCTGCGAGCTTATCCTGGTCGGCTTGAATTGCATGTATCCCTTTAGGGAGGTACGCCGTGACAAAATCATAGTCAAAATATTTGGGCACATTGTCTCAGTTGATGGCACCGCTTAGAGGGGGTAGGTAGGCAGGTAGAATTCTCAAAATCAACTTGGCATTTGCAATGTCGTCTTTGTGCTTCGTTCTTGCCTCTGTCATGGTTCTAGAAGTTCCTACTCCACGAGCAGTCGATTGAGAAGATTGGACTCCTCCTGTTGATGATGCTTGCACACCTGCAAACATCCTTCTTTTTTACATGACTTTCTCAGTCTTGAGATCAGTGAGTACTTCCTTCACAGATTCTTCAAGTGTGATAATCTCTTCGGACATACGCACTCAAGATAAATTATCGGGGTCACATTGATCTTAGACACTGCTCGTGAATGAACAACGAGGGTGCGATGATCACTGTATACACTTGCTAGTCTGCGGGCTTCAAATTCTTGTTTGGAAAAAGTGTTCTTTGGGCATGGTGCGACGAGATAAATAGGCGATATTGGCAATGGTTTGCTTTGCAATGGTATGAGCCTCATTAATTCGTGTCATGTCCATTATGGCGTGGTCCGATGGTCTGGTGATGAGCCATCAATTCTTTCTGATCCGTTCAGAGCGACAGTCAAATGGATATATCGGCCTCTAACAGATATATTGCTTTGGCCAAGTGGCCTATATCGTTGTTCTAATATTTGGGCGAAGTTCAAATTCTGCAAGTTTTCCTTTTGCGAGGTACCCTTGGGAACCTGCTATAACCTTTCAATCTTAGCCTTCTTCTTACTCATCTTTCTATCCTTCTTCCCCGTGAGCTTCGTCTCAGTGGTTCTTTTCCCATTCTGATTCTTATTTTCCTTGGACATAGTCACCTCGCGCTGCTGGGATTCTCTCCTAAGACTCAGGGGCAATACTTCTTCTATATCCAAGACATATACTTCAATCTTTCGTGAGTCCTCTAATGTTCTTACAGCTTTGACATCTGGGATTCTAGTGTCAAATAGCTTCGATCTATTCTCCTGTTCTTCAATCAACTGCGCGATCCTTCTGGTCATGAAATCTTTTAACTCTTGTCTTTGTTTTTCTTAGACTTCTTCTTCTTCCTTCTTTCTGGCTTGATCTCTTTCAATCCAAGGTTTTCCAAGTAACATAGTAAATAGGGCGTTGTCCTCAATAAACTTGATAATCTCAAAATCTTCTTTTGTCGAAGTTCCATTGACATTCATAGGTATCTGAGTGAGCCTCCCACATAGGTTTACCAGTTTCCCTCTGAATAACCCTATTCCTCTTAATGAAGGTATCATAGCAGGCCTTCCTATAGCTTCCCAAGTTCTCTTTGGCATAATGTTCACTGGTGTTTCTTCATCAAGGACAGATTCAATGTCGAAGTCTCCTATTCTTGCTTCAATGCATTCTTTTTCTTTAAATATCTCTAGTAGCCTAACATCTCGATGATCATTCAAGGTGTCTTTCATCTGCAACAATACCTTCTCTGATTCTTACTGGGGTTCTATTATTTCTAGATCTGCCTTGGGGTTTTCTTCATTAAGATTCATTCTTTCAAGCTCAGCAATCATTCTAGGGCAATCCAATACTTCATGGTCCCAAGATTTGCAACATAGGCAACTAGATCTTCCACCAGGGCATTCCTTAGCAAGATGTCCCAGTCTTCTGCAACTGTAACATAGGGTTAATCATATCTTCCTTTTAAATGACCCCCAACCTCTTTTGTACTGCGCACTAGGATCATGGTAGCTAGTCTACAAAAAATTGTTTCAAGGATCCTGCATCCATTTGTTAGTCCAAACATTCTTTCTATTTATAGGTATAACATATGTATCACTGTACTTATCAGATCTATTCATATCAAGCTTTCTTTCATCTATCAAAGCCCCAATTTTCAAGCTAGGATAGAATCTATCAAACATACCTAGATCAATACTCTAGAAACAAAAATTTCCACTTATTTTACTTCTACAGAGCACAAAGCTTCCAGATCTAAGAACTTTTAACTATTCTTACCTTTATCAGAGCATAGATCTTACAGATCTTACCTCTTTTCTACAGATCTGACTTCTTTTCTTCAAAAACTTCCACTTTTTCTAAGAGCACAAAGCATTCAGACATTGCTTCTTTTCTTCAAATCTGTCCTTCCTTATTTAGCACAGATATTTTTAAATCAAGTGGATTACTGCGCACTAGGGCACAGATCCACGCACATAGCTTCCATAGTTTCAGGGAGAATCTTTGCACAAAGATTCTTCTTCCTCAGTTCCCAGCAATCACAGTTTCAGGTCCCGGCAATAGAACCATTTGTTGGCACAGGGGCATACCCAAGGTTCAATGCTACAAGAGCGTACCAACAAAACCCTAACTACCGGCCCTTTCGACAACACTTGCGAAGTAGATGATGTCTCACCCAAGGTAGAGGCAGGGGTGGTTGCAAGACTCAGGTGTCTGCAACCTTAGCTGGGACACAGATCTGTGATTATATTGCTTATAGAGCACTTAGCATCGATCATTCATCAATATCCAGTCCTTATTATACTTTGCAGATAGCACAGAGCATCGCAACATTCACTTAGATCTAAGGTATCTTAGTACTTAGTAACAATAAAACATATTAGATTCAATAGATCATCACTAAGCATATTCATACATATCAGATCCGCTATTCATACACATCTAACAAGCACAAAGCATAAATATATCCATCTAAATATATTGAAGCACTTAGCAAAAGTAGAGATAAGTACAACAAGTCAAGGCATAAAGCATAACACACAAAGTTACGTGGTTCACCCCCACCCTGGGGCTATGTCCACCAACTCTTCTTCTTTATTGTCATCGGCCAATTGGTTACAAGAACAAAGCCGTAGAAACCCTTACTTCACAAAGGACAGAAGATATGCGCAGCCCACTAGATCCTTCTTCCTTGCCTTTCAGCACACAGGGACTTGCACTAAGCTTTGCAAGTCTATACAGAATGCACAAAACTCTCGATCACATAGATCCCTTCTTGGCACTTAGCCTATATCACATAGATACAATACAATCCTATTCTACTAGATGCCTAGATGTTTATTTATACATTACAAAAGTGGGCCTAAACATGGGTAAACCCACGAGCCGACATCCCTTTCCCATTACATTGTCCCAAAACCCAAAAAGGGACCCGAAAGTGGGCCGAGATCCCTTAATCTCTGCTTTGTCTAGCACTTCATCTTCGATAGGCTGTCAAAGTCCCCAAAATTGTCAAATATGACCAAGTAACTTCAAAACTTGGTTAAGGGCTGACAATATTCTGCGCTCAGATCTAATGGATGAGATTTGCCCTTCCCTTTGTGCTTCCTTTCATTTGTTGGACGTAGATATAACGATACAGGTTCCTTCCCACAGTCGATCTGATGACTACTGTCGCTCCTCCTCCTGAGCTTTCACCTTCTTCCGAATTGGAATATTTTGTAAGTGTTCAAAGCTTTCGGTCTTTGAACTTTCTCCTATGAACCCAACTCTTGGTCTCGCTTCGCTCTTGTAGAATTATCCCTCCTTTGAGCTTTAGGACTTAGAACAAGTCTGAATCTTACACACCTTCTGCGTTATCCCTTCTGAGCTTGATCTCCTCAAAGATTTTGACCTCCCACACACACCTTGCATCCTCGAGATTTTGTCAAACTCAGAATCCAAAGGATTTCTTGGACAAGAAATACTTTTTTCCCTCCTGGCATTCTTTTTTTCGATGCACACCTTGCAGAGTTTTTCCTTATAGAGTATTCAATGACTTTGTTTCTTACCAAACTCAACACAAAGTTCTTCTGTGCACACTTGCACCAGCTCAATGCCCACCTGGTAGAGCTCTACAGAGTCCTCAGTAACTCTGGTCCTCTCTAAACTCAATACAGAGTTCTTCCTGTGCACTTCTTGCACTTTCGGTGATGAAGGTTCAACGATATCCCTCCTGAGCTTTCCCTTGAGGTTAAACCTCTATCAACGCACTCTTTGCATGGGAACTCAAAGACGAGAAACAATTTAAACTCATGCAATACTTCACTAGTTATGCATTCAAACCATGAAAATGCATAAAAACATATAAAGCTATTAGCGATATTTCTTGTAAAGGGGGGGTAGGATGCGAAAGGATGGGTTAAAACCCACTTGTCCTAAGTTCGAGGTGCTAATGCGCCCATGATTAAATGAAAATCAAGTCTGGACGGCAAGGATCGCGGCGCCCGGATCAACGACGCAGGTGCGATTCCAGACCCCCCTGC
>ML792543.1:203587-216415 GCA_009831015.1 Picea engelmannii
CACCTGATTTGGTCAAAAACTCAAAAAGTTATGCTTGCTCCATTTTTCCTTCCTCCAAGCTCTGTTACAGGCTCGCCATATTGCACCTGCAAAAACTAAACCTGGCTTCTGAGCGTTTTCGCCTCCAAAACCTAGCCTCCACGCGCGTTCCCGAAAATGGTGCAAATTGTCAATCAGTTAACCGAAACAAAGCCCCCCAATCTCGGAGGTGTTGGGCGCATGGGGGGCCATGTGGCCACGTCCCAGCGCATAAAGGGGTAACTGTTTTAAAGCTTTAACCAAAAGTTGACATGTGTCGGGCGCGTGGTTTAAAAACCCATTTCACAAATCGCGCCCACACTCCGTATGCAATGGTTACATGGTATATAATACCAAACCGCATATGCCAAACCGCGCCATTTCACAAAACATTTGGTCGTATGTAAAACCCCACAAAACCGCGGGCTCGTTACATAATGTAACACCAACCGTGCACACATACATTGCCAACCGGTCACATAATATGCCAAGTAATATATGTGAAATGTAATATGGTAAATCCACGGTTTAAAATTATTGAAACTCCCGCGCAAACTATATACAAATGGTCATATGCATATACCCGAAACCGAGGGCCATATATTACACAACCCCGCGCGCGCAATAAAACGTGTAATGGTCACATGTTAAACCATAACCGTGGCATAAAACGCAACACAGACCCCGCGCCAACTTTCATGTTGTGGTCGTATGTTATGACAATAAAACCGTGTGGTAAATGTAAAGTTCTCCACGCGCGTTCAAACGGAAGGTCATATGTAACAACGATATGACCTCGGGTCATATTTCAAAAACTCCCCGCGCCATTTTCAAAGGGTATCGATCATATCCATTAACATATAACCGAGAGTTATATATAAAACACCCCACGCGCAAAAAGAACATTTGTATAGTGGTCGTATGAGAAATCAATATGTCCGTGGGCCTTACATTTAAAAACCCAAAAACCAATAAACGAGGGACACGTGGCGCCCTTCGATTGGGCCACGTGTCCTCATATAATTTGCCCATAAACGGACACGTGTCATTCCACTATTCGCCAACCTCAACCAATGAAATTGCGCCACGTCAACTCGCCACTTTTCAACCGCCGATTAGCCCACGTCATCGTACGGTCGCCACGTCAAATGATGACGTCATCAGGTGCCACGTGTCACCCATCCAGTGGTGACACGTGTCACTTTCGAATTGGTCAAACTGTGTGCCAAAAAGTCCAAAACCGCATGACACGTGGCATCACCTGGAGTCGCCACGTGTCCTGTACGGACATGCCACGCATGTTGTACGGTCCTGCCACGTGTCCTGTACGGACTGTACGGACAGGTATAGTCAGCATCATTTTTTTACCTGTTTGGCTCGGCGAACAGACCTCGATAACTTCTCCATACGGACTCCGTTTGTGAAAATAAATATACCGCTGGAATCAGGAGAACGAGACGGACGCAATGGTACCGTTTTCGTTGCATTCCGAGCACTTTGAAAATTGAGCAAATTTTAGACCCCCTGGTCCAGATTCTGATCACTTTTCCACAATGCACATAGATGAGAACCCTGAAGAGGAAGATGACCATCACCCTCAGGAATTTGTGAATAAAATTGCTGATCACCGGATCATTCAGCTACCGAGCAATCACATTCTGAAAGGACTGATCCCGTTAGAAAGATTGTTCGACGGGAATGATGTGGCAGTAAAGGGTAAGGTTTCAAGTGGTGATGATGACACAGCTGAATGCAACATAGGCACATATGAGGAGCCTAAATTAGTCAAGTTGTCAAGGAGTTTGACTGAGGAGTAGAGAGCCAGATATACTAAGTTGCTGAAGGAGTTTGTTGATGTGTTTGCATGGACCTACAAAGACCTCAAAACGTATGACACATCAGTCATCGAACACAAGATCCCACTAAAAGAGGAGGCTAAGCCGTTCAAGCAGAAGCTGAGACAAATAAATCCCATGTTGCTACCTGTCATGGAGAAAGAGGTAAAGAAGCTGCTGGATGCCCAGATCATTGTCCCCTTGAGATATTCTGAATGGGTGGCCAATTTAGTCCCGGTGAGAAAGAAAAGTGGAGAAATCAGACTCTGTGTCGATTTCAGGAACCTGAACAGAAGTTTGAGGAAGGACAATTATCCCCTGCCCAACATGGAACACATATTAGAGAGGGTCACTGGTGCATCCAGGATGTCCATGATTGATGGTTTCTCTGGATACAATCAGATATCAGTCATGCCTGAGGACAGAGAGAAAACAACTTTCACCACTCCTTGGGGCACATTCATGTATGCTAAAATGCCTTTCGGACTGATGAATGCAGGAGCAACATTTCAACGGGCCATGGACATAGCCTTCATCAGGGAGAAGGATCAGTTTGTGGTAATATATCTGGATGACATCACAGTGTTCTCCAAGACTGATAAAGAGCACCGCTGCCACTTAAAAAGAGTTTTCCTGAAATGTCGGAGGTATGGCCTATCTTTAAACCCCAAGAAATCATTGTTCGCTATGCAGGAGGGAAAGCTGTTAGGTCACATAGTGTCAGCAGAGGAAGTAAGGATTGACCCAAGCAGGGTGGAAGCAATTCAGGCCCTGTCACTTCCCCGATCTAAGAAGGAAGTTCAGGCATTTTTGGGGAAGGTCAACTTTATGAGGAGATTCGTCTCGAACTCTGCTGAGCTGGTGAAACACATCACAGCCATGCTCAGGAAGGGCCATGAAATAAAATGGACTGTTGAATCTAAGGAATCTTTTGCCCAGATAAAGAAAGCATTGACCGAGGCACCCGTGCTAATCAGTCCCGATTATTCAAAAGATTTCCTGATTCTCTCATTTGCTTCTGATGACTCAGTAGCAGCAGTCTTATTGCAGAGAAACGATCAAGGAGAGAGCAGCCCATTGCCTTCTTTAGCAAGGCATTGAGAGATGCTGAACTCAGATATGAGATCATGGAAACGCAGGCCTATGCATTGGTGAAAGCTCTCAAAGCTTTCAAGATATATGTTTTGCACTCAAAAATTACTGCATATGTCCCTTCAACTTCTGTGAAGGACATTCTTATACAACCTGACATAGATGGGAGGAGGGGCAAATGGATCGCTAAGATCCTGGAATTTGACCTGGAGATTAAGCCCACCAAGTTGATAAAGGGGCAAGGTTTGGCCAAGCTGTTGGCTGAATCCAATTGCAAGACTTTGGGAATTAACTTCATCAATGAGAAAGCTAAGTCATCCAGCAGTAATTCCCAGATCACCATACCACTAGCGGTGTGTCCCTGGTACAGGGATGTCTTGTACTTTCTGCAGGAATTAAAGCCCCCTAACGGATTAGGAAAGAGTAGGGCCAGAGATTTGAAGCTCAAAGCGGTCAAATATTGCCTCATTGACCGAGCCTTATACTGGAGAGACCCTCTGGGGATACTATTAAGATGTCTGGACCCGCTGCAAGCCCAGGAGGTAATGTTTGATTTTCATAGCAGTCTCTGCGGAGGTCATCATTTTTGGAAGACCACAGCCCACAAAATCCTCTGGGCTGGGTATTACTGGCCTACTTTGTTTACTGATGTCTGCAGAGTAGTCAGGGCTTGCATTAAATGCCAGAAGTTCTCAGGTAAACAACAACTCAAATCTCTGCCATTAAAGCCTGTAGTAGTTTCTGCACCTTTTCAGTAGTGGGGATTGGATTTCATCGGAGAGATTCATCCCCCCTCAAGTGGCCAACACAGATGGATCCTCACTGCGACTAATTATTTCACCAAGTGGATAGAGGCTATCCCCACCAAGAGCACTTCTCACAAAGTAATCATCAGCCTCTTGGAAGACATCATAGCTAGATTTGGTTGCCCAAGTAAGATTGTCACCGACAATGCCGCCCCCTTCAGGTCTGAGCCTCTGGTCAAATTCTGTGAACAGTTCGGGATTTCACTGGTTCAATCTACTCCATACTATCCTTAAGGAAACGGACTGGCAGAATCCTCCAATAAAAGCCTGATCAAGCTTATCAAAAAGCTACTGGAGGACAATCAGAGGGCCTGGGACTCAAAGCTCAAATTTGCTCTCTGGGCTGATCGGGTGACAACCAAGAAGTCCCTGGGCATCTCTCCTTTCCAACTTGTTTATGGAATAGAGGTCGTTTTCCCCACTCAGCTTGCCTTACCTGTGGCAAATTTCCTCCAGGACCTTGAAGAAGAACCTAACCATGTGCTCAGAAGGATTTATCAGATGGTGGAAGTAAAACAGATCAGAGAATAGGTCATGGATAGAGCCTACAGTCGTCAGCAGAAGATCAAGCAGACTTTCGACGGGAAGAACAGAAAGGAGGAATTCAAGCAAGGTGACCTGGTACTCAAGTGGGACGCACCCAGGCAGGACAAGGGAAAACACAGTAAATTTGACGACCTCTGGTTGGGGCCTTTCAATATCCTTGAAGCATATTCGAACAACACTTACAATTTGCAGGATCTGGAAGGCAAAGAAGTTTTCAGCAGCCCAGTAAATGGGCATTTCTTGAAAAAATATTTTCTGTGAGCCACAGTTGGCTCTTTTTGTTTTGTTTTGTACATATTGTTCTATTTTTTTGTTTTTCGGACTAATAAATGACTCCATAGCCCAACAGCAAAGGCACTGAATCTGCAAAAGAGTTCTTAGAGCATCACAGGGACGACTCTATCCCCCATGGAGCTGATGTTAGTGATAATTCTTGTAAAGGGGGGGTAGGATGTGAAAGGATGGGTTAAAACCCACTTGTCCTAAGTTCGGGGTGCTAATGCACCCATGATTAAATGAAAATCAAGTCTAGATGACAAGGATCGCGGCGCCCGGATCAACGACGCAGGTGCGATTCCGGACCCCCCTGCCTTTCTACCTTTATGCGGGGGGGGGCGGGGGGGGGTCCGGAATCCAGGGCGCACCTCTTCAACGGACCAGATCAGTGCACCCGAATCAATGGCGATAAAGGAAATTCCAGACCCCCCTTGCCTTTCTACCTTTAAGCGGAGGGGGGGGGTCCGGAATCGCGGACGGAACTTTCCGACGGTCGAGACCTTAGCGCCCAGATCAACGGCGCTCGTGCGATCCCATCATTCTCAGCTGCCCCGTGTTTAGCCAGCATGGGCCCTTCTCCCATCATGTCACCCTCCAGAACCGCCTTTCCCTCGCTGTCGCGTGTCATCTACCCTTCTCCACTCTTTCGTCCAGATGGCCCTTTTCCATGTCTCATCGTCCACTCACCATCTGCCACATACCCCTTTCCCTCCACATCAGCCTCTCACTGAATTTCGTCTGTCACGTCCACTCTCCTGCGCTCTTCGCTTATTGAATTTTGCCATGTGTGCCCCCCTATAACCTCTCTCACCCTCTCATCGCTTCATACTCCACTCCCCGCTGTTTTGGCCCCATCACTTCGCTCTCGTGCCCCACCTTCTGCGTTGGCCTCCACGCCTATTCTTTAGGCCAGTCAGTTATTCCAGGTGGCAACGCGGGAGGCCCTCCACGTCCCGAAGGTGCCGGGTTGGCCGGGCCATCCTCAATCCCGTTGAAGCAGTTATTGAAGCAGTTGGTGGTGGTTAGACATCGTCTCCGCCATAATGGGAACGCACGGCAATGAATTAAAGACAAGTCGATTCGCCGTTGGAACTATCAAAGAATTAGATTGCGTCTGACATAAGTTGCACGATCCTTCAGATGTCGACTGTCAGAATCCATGCAGACGCAAAGCTTTCAATGCAGTGTCTTGATTTCGCTGCTATTGTTATTCTAAGTATATGAAGGCATTTTCGCCATTTTTGTATCTATCGATGGTAGAGCTAAGCTCTCGACTGTAAAGTTTCAACAAACATTCTGGTTCCCTGGTTACGCATCTGTGTTTGAGACTTCTTGTTTTATGACAAACAGTTCTCCCTTTTCTATCTTTGTTTTCATCTCATATCAGAGAGTTCATGATCGAAGGATTCACATGGATTATTACAGTTGTGTTATGATAAAGGATTTGTTGTGACATTATTGTATTCTCTGGTTTTCAGTGTTTCGAATGTAAAAGGATTTTTGTGTTCGAATGCTTTCTTCTCCAGTCTGTTACGAACCTGATGTTTATGATAGACCTCACACTCTTCTCATGCAAGTCTTCCCCCTACTCACCCTTTATTGCAACTCACTGTTTGAAGTTTATCTAAGACCTCACTCACCCGTTCATGCGTGCCTGGCCTAGTTTCTGAGTTGAGACCATTGTTCTGAGTTTGCTTCCATTTGATCACCCCTTTAAAACAATCGTGACATTAAACTGATGGGTGTCAGGCTCTACTCTTGCAAGCAATCCAGGAGTGACTTCTGACGCTAACAAAAGCATACATACGCATAAACACACTATATGCAGAAAAAATTTATTTTCTATTATCTCCGTGTGTCTATACAGATGATTACAAAAACTAGACTGTAACAAAGCCCCAGTTCTCTCAAGATCTCTCTCATAACTTCTAAGACCTCCTATGGCCTCTCTATCATTCTCTGCTTATTGAAATCTGCTACAAGATCTCCTTACTAAACAGGGGCTCTGCGAGCTCGTCCTCTCTCACCTAACCTTATCTATTACACTGAATTTTCATAAATGTTTACCCAGACCTGACTACGATCTGGGCCTACTACAAAATACCCTTTAAGTAAATCCAACCACTACCTATACAAAGGCATGGCCTGGCATTTAAAACCTTACAACGCAAAAATCCGTATAGGATTATTTCAAATTTAAAAAATGGGAGGTTTAATGCCTCTCCCTTTCTCCATTGCGCGTTTGTGTGCTGGCGTGTTTGATGAGGTGGAGTGATGCTCCTGCATCATACTCCCCTACTGGGAAAAACATGAGCTCCTCTTCTCCAATGTTGAAATCCACCTGGATCCCAAATTCTCTTGTAGAGTTGTCCTCTTCTTCCTCTTCAACTATGTTGTTGTTGTTGCTGCTTCTTTTTCCTCTTTTGTTTCTTCCCTACTGCTATGGTAAGCTCTCCTCTACTCAGATCCTCTTTGCTGACTTCTTCTATTGACCTCAACATCATCTTCCTGATCTCTTCTATCACCCTGTCCAGTTGCTCCAGTGGCTAGCTCTTCTTATGTAGTCTTCTCAGCTGTAACTCTTCCTTCTTATTAGTGGGCAGATCTACTCGATCTCCCATGCTATCTTTATCTCCCCTTGTGGCATTGAGTTGCCACTCTACTGAAAACTTCAATTTCATAGTCTCATCATCAATCTTCTGATCGGCTTCCTCTTCTGACATATTGATTTTTGTCAACTCCTCTCATGTTGGTATATCTCCAACTCTCTCCAAACGTTCCTCTGGCTGGTACGCTCCTCCATCTGTCTCCAACTTGAACTATTTGATGTGCAAGCTTTGCACCATTACCCTTCTCTCTAGGGCTTCCAATTCATCATACATATCATCAAAGTCCATGCTGTCTGCTTCCTCTTCTGCTGCAAGCTCCAATGTTGCAGTCATTTCTTGTTCAGCTTCCTGGCTAGAAATTTTGAGCAATTCGGTTGAATGCCCTTCTCCTTCTGCTGGGGAAAATGTTAGTGTCTGCTCCTTCTCTTCTTCTTCTATGATTGTCAATATTGGATGTCCTTCTTCTTTTGCTGCACTTTCATCATGTGCACTGGCCTCTACCTGGTTGTTCGGTAGGAATATCTTGATCCCTCCAATAAACAAAATGCCTCTCTGATCCTCTTCCTGGATGGTGAATTTTTTTAACTTGTCATCATCTTCATTCACATGGTCTACAAGTCCACATGAATCTCCATCTATCAACACTCCTCAATGACATGAACTCACTTCTGAGCTCCTGATACTTTCAGACAATCTCATCTTCTTCTCCCTGCCCACCTGGAAATTTGGGAATTCTCTACTACCCACCTGGCAGTCTATGACATCAACCGATTCCATTTCATTGCCCACTTGGTAATATGAACTTTTGGCACTGCTCCCCTAGAGGTATACAAGACCTCCACCTGGTCTCTTTCCATTTCCCACCTGGCAACTTGAAATTCCAATTATGCCCGCTTAGCAGTTTACGAGATCTTCATCTGACCTCTTCTCTTCCTCGTCACTGAGATTTCTCCCAGTCTCTGGTTCACAGATGTGAATCAATTCCTCCTCTTTGTCACTGAGGTTTTCAGCATGCCTCAACCACACTTCGTCTTCTTCTTCATGGGCCACTCATACACCCAATGCACTTTTGCATCCTGCTTCATTTTAAATCCAAGCTTCTCCATTTGTGCTTTTATCCGATTGAACTCCAGATCCACCCCTGAATTGCATTTCTTCTTGCAGCCTTCTCTTCGACCACGTCCATGGCCTTCAGTATCAATTTCCACCTCTTGCCTTCCCTCCTGGAAAGTCTATGGATTACTCTTCATCCAAGAGCACCTCCATCTTCTCTTACATCTCACCCGATTGTTTAAAATTTTATTGTTGCGTCCATGCAACAACCTTCTTATAGAGCATCAATACTCTGCCCTCCTTTCACTTGTTTTCTACAGGAAAAATCTTGTTTATGATACCACCTGATGTTATCAGGTCATCTCCTTTCACCGTCTCTCCTTTGTCCATTGTTTGTAAGAAAAAATAACGGCCTCCTCCTCTTCCTCTTTTGCCTGAAATCTACAGACAAAAATATCAGCTATGATACCACCTAATGCAGCCCCCTCCTTCCTAGGGTTCTGTGACCTCCCAGTCTCTATATCATTTCAATAGTTGAGTCATAATGACTCTTCAGGTTCTTGAATGAACCCAGAACAATTATACACAGACCCCTTTCCCTCGTTTGGCCCAGGTCCTGTGACACCCACACCCACTATCTGCGCGTTCTAACCCTCTTCAGTTCACAGGTGCTAGATCCTTTTCACTATCCCTTTCTTCATATGTCTCTAGGTTGTGCCCTTGTGCTAATGTGTGATTGTGGGCACAGGGAAGAGTGGTTTCCAACCAACCCTCTTTTCGCCCCACAATCCTTCTCGTGCTGACACGTACCCCGTCACTAAAATGGTGGTTGAAATTGCGGCCTGCTCAAGGAATATTATCGTTTGAGTATGTCTTGGCCATTCAATCCCTTATGTTCATTGATCTCTACTCCTTTGACATTGCCTATGATCAATGTATGCTATCAATCTCTATTCCTTCCTTCTTTCCTCCTTCCACGCGTCTCCCCAGACCTCCATGATCTATCGACACGTAGTCTGCTCAAATCAACAGATGTTGTTGAATCTACCTTTCCGGCCTTCAGGAGTTTCAACTCTCAACTCCATTCTCCTCTATATGACAATCTCCTAGAGTGGAAGATCCATTGCCACCTGTCCCCTTGAATCTATGGCCAGGATCTCCTCCGTGAGTCTGGCCTTCAGGAATCTTGATTCTCAACTTTCACAAGCTCCCTCTTCTCATGTGACTTTGGACTCCTCAACCTGATCAATGGTCCTCAGAAACCCTGCTCGATCAATGATCAAGATATTCTCTGGGTCTTTATACTTTCGCTCCTTCATTTTCTTCCGGAGCTCTAGATATGGCGCCGCGTGTCCTCCTTCACATCGACGACTTTCGTCGCTTCAGATTTTTGGGCTTTGGAAATCTCAAATTTCAAACTCCTGCCTCCCTGTTGCTTTTATTTGAAGTTGATAATCCTCTGTCGCGTGTCTCCTCCTTGAATTAACGACTGAATTTTACTTGGGGTCTTTACCCGAAGTGCTTGGATCTATGCCATGTCTCCTCTTGATTTGATGGATACAGATCACTTCGGGACTTTACCCAGGGTGCTCAGATCTTTGCCAGGTCTCCTCTCCTCATCCTACAGATTAGACCCACTTCATATGATCTGACAACTTAGAGTTTCTTCGTCTCTTCGGACTTCAGCTATTTCAATTCTCAAACTGAAACTACAATGTAACTCTCCTTGGAGCTCGCGATCTAGTGACAAGTGTCCCCTCATAGTTCGATGACTCTCGGCTCTTCGGCTCTTCGGGCTTCGACTGTTTCAAAACTCCAACCTTCGCCTCCTTTTGGATATATTGGTCCATTGACACATATCCCCTCTGGATCCAATGGTCCAGATTTGTTCCAGCCCTTCGGCTCTCCGCACTCCGGAAATATCAAGTTTCAAACCTTGAGATGTTCTCTCTCTTGTGCATATGAGCATTAAGACTCATGCACCTTCATCCGATTAGATGACTGTCAATATTCTGCACTCAAATCTAATGGATGAGATATGTCCTTCCCTTTGCGCTTCCTTTCATTTGATGAACATAGATCTAACGGTCTAGGTTCCTTCCCACAACCAATCTGACAACTGTTGTCGCTCCTCCTCCTGAGCTTTTACCTTCTTCCAACTTGGAAGATTTCGTAAGTGTTCAAAGCTTTCGGTCTTTGAAATTTCTCCTGTGAACCAAACCCTTAGTCTCGCTTCGCTCTTGTAGCATTATCCCTCCTTTCAGATTTAGGACTTAGAACAAGTCCGACTCTTACGCACCTTCTGCGTTATCCCTTCTGAGCTTGATCTCCTCGAAGATTTTGACTTGCCACACACACCTTATGTCCTCGATATTTCGTCAAACTCAAAATCTGAAGGATTTCTTGGGAAATAAATACTTCTCGCCCTCCTGGCGTTCTTCTAGCTCAATTGACACCTTGCAAATCTTTTCCTTACAAAGTATTCAATGAATCTGTTTCTTACCAAACTCAACATGGAGTTCTTTTGTGCACACTTGCACCGGCTCAATGCCCACCTGGTAGAGCTCTACAGAGTCCTCAATAACTCTGGTTCTCTTTGAACTTGATACATAGTTCTTCCTGTGCACTCCTTGCACTTCCGCTGATGAAGGTTCAATGATATCCCTCCTGAGCTTTCCCTTGAGGTTAAACTTATGTCAACGCACTCTTTGTGGACTGTGTGCACTCCTTGCACTTAGGAACACAAAGACAATAAATAATTGAAACTCATGCAATACTTCACCAGTTACGCATTCAAACCATGAAAATGCATAAAAACATATAAAGCATACACACACATAAACACACGATATGCAGGAAAAATATATTTTCTATTATCTTTGCATGTCTATATAGATGATTACAAAATCTGGACTGTAACAAAGCCCCAGTTCTCTCAAGCTCTCTCTTAGAACTTCTAAAACCTCTTAATGCCTCTCTATCATTCTCTGCCTATCGAAATCTGCTACAAGATCTCCTTACTAAAGAGGGGCTCTGCGAGCTCATCCTCTCTCACCTAACCTCATCTATTACATTGAAGTTTTATAAATGTTTACCCAGACCTGACTATGATCTGGGCCTACTACAAGAAACCCTTTAAGGAAATCCAACCACTACCTGGAAAAAGGCATGGCCTAGCATTTACAACCTTACAACACAAAAATTAGTATAGGATTATTTCAAATTTAAAAAATGGGAGGTTTAATACCTCTCCCTTTCTCGATTGCGCGTTTGTGTGCTGGCGTGTTGGCGTGTTTGCTGAGGTGGAGCGATGCTCCTGCATCAGTGATTCTGAAAACGATTCTTCCTGCACGCTCCTTGTGTGTTTCTGTGCTTACTCTGCACTGCTACTATCAAAGTACCAACATTATCTCTCACGAGATTCTTTGAGTTAAACTTGACTCTATCAACGCACTCCTTGTGGACAAATGTGTACTCCTTGCACGAGTTCTCAGAAGAGAAACAATTGAAACTTATTCTTCACAAAATCATACATTTAACCATAAAATGCACTTTCAAACATAAGAACAAGTATAAACAGATAATTTAAATGAACATAAAGCCTACCATTCATTTAGATAAACACAGTAACAACAACAACCAATATTTGGATCAAAACTTCTATGTTCTATTCTTTCAAGTGATTAAATACATAGATACCGACAGTCCTCTACTGCTTCTTCAACAAAACATGTACAATTCTCTCGTTGTTTCTCTACAGCATTGGCTCTCTCTCTCTCTCTCTCTCTCTCTCTCTCTCTCTCTCTCTCTCTCAATAAAAACTATTAAAAAATGAGCGACCCCCCCAACAAATGAACAAAGAAAAGAATAATATTCGAGAATGGCTAGCGCCAAGAAATGTGGCAGAAGTAAGATCTTTTATGGGTCTGGCAGGCTATTATAGGAGGTTCATAGACGGATTCTCAAGGATAGTGCATGCTATCACTTCCTTGCAAAGAAAGGAGAAGAAATTTCAGTGGACTGATGAATGTGAGAGCAGCTTCCAGTGACTGAAGCAACTGCTCACTAGTGCTCCAATCCTGAGGATTGCAGATCCAAACAAGGATTACGTAGTGTGCACAAATGCATGTAAGGAGGGGCTGGGAGGAGTTCTCAGCCAAGAAGGATTTGTAATTTGTTATGAGTCCCGAAAGTTGAAGGAACATGAGAAGAATTATGCCACTCGTGATTTAGAGCTAGTAGCAATCATCCACGCCCTAAGGAAATGGAGACATTACCTCATGGGAAAGAGATTCGAATTAAGAACAGACCACAAAGCTCTGAAATATTTATTTGATTAGCCAACCTTAAATTCCAGGCAAATTAGATGGCTGGAATTTCTGTGTGAATATGACTTTGATATCAAGCATATAAAAGGGAAAGAAAATAAGGTGGCTGATGCACTCAACAGAAAAGTGCACGAATTACATGCTACAACCATTAGCATGTACAGAACTGAGATTAAAGACAGAATTCTTGAAGCTGCAAATGTTGATTTGCAGTACAAAAGACTTGTAGCAAAGCTACAGCAGCATGAGAAACCACAAACCAAGG
>ML792543.1:238566-249451 GCA_009831015.1 Picea engelmannii
GGACCTGGCAATTTCTCTGGTGGACGTAGCCCACACTGGGTGAACCACGTAAATCTGTGTCTCTCTTGTATTGTGTGTCTTCTGTGTTTTGTTTCTGCATTTGTTTTATTTTATTGCTCCGCGGTCCTGTTTTCTAACACAAAGGAAAGATGACTTGATTACCCACAAACCAAGCACAAGAGGACCTTGAATGCGAATGAAAAAATGATATGAAGTTCAAAATGATTTGGGCATTGAGGTTATTCAAAATCCAAAGTGCAAATTCATATCCCAGAATAAGTACATTGGAGAACTGTTCAACAAGTTTGGCATGGATGAGTGCAATCTTGTTTCTACTCCAATGGAATAGAATGTGAAACTCACATCAAAAGAAGGGAATGAATTTGAGGACACAACCAAGTATAGACATATTGTGGGAAGTCTTATCTATATCATTATGAACAAAACATACATTGCATTTGTTTTTGGGATTCTTTCCAGGTTCACGCAAAATCCTTGTGAAGGACATTGGCTTGTTGCAAAAAGAGTTCTAAAATACTTGAAAGGAACTCAATATTTTGGACTCGGGTACTCTAGGGTAGATGAATTCAACCTAATCGGATGTTCTAATTCAGACTTTGACGAAGATAAGTAAAATGGAGTATCAACTATAGGATATCTCGTGAGTCTTGGATCAGTAGTTGTCTCATGGATATCACACAAAAAATCAGTTCCAACAGATTCCATAACAGAGGAAGAATATGTGGAAACTGCAAAAGCGACAAAGGAGATTGTGTGGATCAGGAAAATAATTAAATATTTGCAGAAGAAGCAAGTGAATTCTACTCCTCTTCTAGTTGAAAATACTTTCTCAATCAATTTGACCAAGAATCCTAGGTTCCATGATCGAACAAAGAACATCAACACAAAGTATCACCTGATTCGATATCATATAGAGGCCAAGACTATTCACTTAATACATTGTTCTACAAATGAGAAAATTGTGGAAATATTCACCAAATTGCTTGGAAGAGAAAACTTTGAGAAGTTAAGAATGATGCTTGGAATCACACACACACCTTTGAATTAAGGGGGGGAATGTTGGATACATAATCCTTGGGATTGCGTTATTGTAACAATAATGTAAACATGAAGAGTCATAGGTGATAGGAATAGTCATCCATTAAGGAAGACCAATAGTCATTTATTGTTGTATTTATTAACCTATTATGTTAATGTAAAGCACATCAAGTGTGGAGTTACTTTTCTACCATCTATGTACTGACAAGAAGAAACTCTAGCAATCCCATCAAAGGAGTGAAAGGTAGGAACAAAGAAAGATAGCAATCAAGAGAAATATAATTCTCAGACATCCAAGAATGACTTTTCTCATCAAAACAAAGGTGATGCTTCACCAAGTGGTAATAAATTGGATTAGGGCCCACTAAGGGGGAAGGATACATAGGTGGCATCATCTGGAGATCAAGGGGGGAATACAAGTGGTCAAAGAAATGAACTTGGTTAGGATGGTAAGCAACAAGGTAGCCAAAATAATTTTAATGTGACAAATGGTTAGCAAAAAGGAAATCATGATCATGACAATGATACAAGTGGCGCTAATAGAAAATAAGATAAGGAAGAAAAATAGGACATTAACGCACCCTTGAACAAGTTCCAAAGGATGATGGGAATAATGAGAAGTCGGATGAGAGCTTACCATATGGTTCATCATCCCTGGAAAAAATAAAAAATGAGGAAACCTAAAATAAGACTCAGGAAACTACTACAAATGAAGAGAAGTCCATTCACCAATAAAAGGATACAGAAAAGGATTCTCTAGCCAAAGAGTGAACTCTATGTTACACATCAAAATTCCTCACTTTGACAATGTCGCAAGTATTGCACTTTCATTGTCGCAAGTGTCATAAGTGTCGCAAGTATCACACTTTTATTGTTGCAAGTGTCGTAAGTGTTTTATTCTCTTTTCCTAAGTGTCACATCTCAAATGACACCATGAAAACACTTGCTACAACCCCTAAAACATGTTAGAAGAAGAATCCCCATCATCTTGCAGTCGGAACAAGTATTTTCACTAGGTATTTACTCACCTTGGTGACTTTTTGGAAGATCAACACTCCTCTTCTCATACATGGGGAGCTCTAGTGCTCCTTATCCATCTCATGGGGAGCACTGTAGTGCTTTGTTTTCCATTTTAAGGGAGAACTGAGTTGGTTGAGGGAATCTTGGAGGAAATCCCACTTTCCTCTAAAGACAACTATGGACAGATTGGGTTAGTTTGGATCAAATATAATTCCAGGGATGCATCTAAGGAAGATATCACAACTATTGGAGCCATATCCTCAACTAATTACAAATATACCCAAGGTACTTTAGCCTCTCAAAGCCTATAAATTGAGGCATTCCCATGGTGAAAAGGAGGAGAAAATCAGCAAAGCATTGTTATTTTGATTATGGATCTTTCGAGTAAGGGTTGGACAAAGAGGACTTGGAGAGGTTGCTGCAATGCCATATGAATATTGTAAGTTTCCTTTTGACGTTCTCATTAATATACTTGGCCTATTTCCTTCAAATATGTGTTTACATGTTCTTGTCTATGTTTGTCTTAATATTCATAGATCGATTTATTTTGTCTAATCCATTAGAGTAGCAAATATTCATTTGATTCTTCTGTCCATTGCAGGTATTGTTTGGAGCTCGTGAATTGGAGAATCTTAGACAAACATTGTAAAAGAGATATATCATACTTCCCCTCCTTCTCTCTTTTTCGATGGATAAAATGAAACTATAGGAATGGTAGTGTCCAAATGTAATTTTCTGTCTCGGTAGAGGTGTCTGTAGTCCAAGGGAAACTTCACTTGTCTGTAGGGAATATTTCCATAACATAAATTGGTAACTCCACTCAGGACAAAAAGTGTTTCCGTCAATTTTGAAGTAGTCGACACTCCCCTCAATTATAACTTGTTGCTAGGAAAAATTTGGTTCTATGCTATGATTTTTCTCACTTCATCAGTCTTTCGATGTGTCCAATTTCCTCATCAAGGAAAAATTGTGACCATCAATCAGTTAGATTACTGCACCCCTGATGCTCACACTCAAACAACCAACAATATTCCATTCTTGGGGGATTCAACAATTACTTATGAAAGTGTAGGGGTAGGTCTACTGAAAGATTCTTCGCTCGAGGGAAATTTCCCCACACCTCTTCCTCCAACTACGCAACATATCACAAAGGTTAATATCATTTTGACTATGCTACATCAGTTCCTTGAATCATCTAATCCATGGATTGTACCTAGTCCCTTAGAGTTTGATTCATTGGGTGACACTATGCCACTTAGTCCTGTAGAGACCGAGTATGACGCCATTCAATCTACCTCTCCTTCACCTAACGATCAACATCTCCTGGCATCTACTTACTATTCATTACCATCTTGGTTAGATTCCCTATCCTCCACTTTCGATTACATCCTATGAATTTTTCCATCCAATGAATCCATTATGGAAATTATTAGTAATGAGGAGGCGCCATGGGATGACAACCACCATCATTCATACTTTCTTCCCATTTTGGATGAGATTGAGAAATATATTTCATCTATCTTTCCCACCAATATCGTCGACACTCCCCAATATATTATACTCACTCAGGATACTATCTCCGAGGGAAATTTGGGAAACATATCACAAACAATCAGTTTTGACATATCCACAAAAGAAGGTATTGTGGAAAACATACAACTGGGCGCCAATTTCTCAACATAAGAGATTGAAACTTACACCGCCTTTTTTAAAGAATTCTACGACATATTCTCTTGGAGATATGAATAAATTCCAAGGATCAATCCTTCGATTTTTGTGCTTGAAATCAAAACTTACCTTGGATTTAAACCTGTAAGAAAAAAACTTCGTCTGGTTCATCCCAAGAAAACTACAACAATCAAGGTCAAAGTAGAAAAGTTACTAAAGTCTAGTTTTATTTATCCCATACATATGATCGAATGGGTTTCCAACATCATTATGGTCGCCAAGAAACAAGATAAAATTCATGTTTGTGTTGATTATAGAGATCTAAATAAGGCTTGTCCAAAGGAAAATTATCCTACACCCTTTATCGACCAAATTATCGATAATTGCATCGAAAGTGTCATTTTCTCTTTTATCGATTGATTTTCTGGATATAACCAGATCAATATTCTACCTGCTGATCAACACAAAACAACCTTCATTTTCCCATGGGGGACTTTTTCCTATCGAAAATTACCTTTTGTCCTTAATAATATTGGAGCCGCATTTCAACGGGATATGTCATATGATTTCCATGACATAAAACATATTGTTGAACCCTATCTCGATGACTTTCCTTCTCACTCAGCTCGTTGACAGGATCATATTGGTCATCTAAGGGAAATATTTGTTAGATGTAGGTTTTACAACATATGTTTGAATCCCCTTAAATGCAATTTTCGATGTTGAATCAGGGAGACTCCTTGGCTTCAAAGTGTCCAAAGATAGGATTAGGTTGGATCCCTTAAAAGTCAAATCTATTCTTGCTTTACCTCCTCCCAACAATCTTACCCAACAACAAAGTTTGCAAGGGAAGGAAAAATTTCTACGTCTTTTTATATGCAATTATGTCGAAATTACTAAAGGATTCATGAAATTTCTATAGAAAGATGCCCCTTTCATCTGGGATGCAACTGCTGAACTCTCATTTGATAATCTCAAGCATGGTTTAACGAATACACAACTGTTACATCCACCAAACTATGCAAAAGATTACGTCCTTTATTTGGCTGCCTCTGCTTCCACTATAGCTATGATGATAGTACAAGAGGATGATGATGACAACAAACATGTGATATAGTATTTAAGTAAGAGCCTTTCGGGTCCTGAACTACGTTATTCACATGTTGAAAACTTGGCTTTGGAAGTAGTCATTGGTTTTTTTTTTTGACAAAAGCGGTTAATGGATTTTGATTAAAAGAGACAGTGGAAAAGCCATTGGTGTTGTTACAAGTATAGTGAGCCACACTCTACTAGTCAATTACAAACCAGATGCATTAAAAATTTATTTATAGTGGAGGCTTCTATACAAAACGCCTGCCTCACTGAGGTGTTACAGAGCTCCCTTCCTAGCTTTGGGAAACTGAACAACTACTTTGGGTCTTGCTTCCAATCGTTGTTCAACTGGGCCATTTTTTCCTCCAGTTGGCTTACTCTGGCCTCACATTATTGTTTGGGATCCTTGAGCTCTTTACACAGTTTTCCTAGCTCCTCTGTGAGCTCAAATTTCATTGTGGTGATGTCTCCTTCCAACATATCCAACTACCTTCTTGCATCTATATCCAAATTTTCCAGAAAATCCAGCTGGTGGTTCAACATTTGCTTGAGATTTTCCAAGGTGCCTTCCAGTGCATTCAACCTGTCTTCTGTAGTGGGATTGTTTCCTGAGCTAGCTTCCATATCCGTCACCATCTTCTCTTCACCTGGCATTCTACTCCTACTCACGATCCCCTCGAAATTGGTCTTTGAACCTATACGTGACTATCTTGGTTGAATCTGCGTGCTTCTAGTATGCAGGGGGGCATCCCTGCTTCCCAATTTAAGCTCAAACTCCTCCCAGTTCATTTCCCCTAGATGATTCTTATGATCTGGGAGGCATGGGTGACCTGTAGGCCTGTCTCCTTTCCATAAAAGTTCAACTCCCAAATGATAAGTTCGCATGTCTCTTGTAACCACTTGCGTTGTCCTGTAGCGTCTTTATCTTGTAGAGATTTGAGTTTGCTCGTTTCCTTCTGTCATGCTGCTTCCCCCTTTCCATCTCGTGACTATAAGTTATTTATGACTTATCCCACTAAAGTTAGGGTAGATCCATTTGGGACGTTGTTCCATTAAGGTGTAATATTCCAACATTCAGAAGGGCGCCTTTATTGGCCTCGACATCTGCTGGCGCGTTTAGATTTCGTAAAACGTGATAAAGCTTATAAGAATGGAATTTTCCAAGGAGGAGATGGATTTTCTCTAGGAGGTGATGGAGTTTTGAATTTTTTACTTTGCTACGCTGGATTAACGCTTTGATTACTAACCAGGAGTCCCCTATTATTACCAGATCTTGAACGTCATGGTTGATTGCTTGGTTGAGCCCTTGCCGGAGGGCTAGGGATTCTTCTATGTTGTTAGTTTCAGTTCAAGGTCTCCAGGAGAAGCTTATTTTCAGTGAGCCTGTGGGACTTACCAGAACCCCTCCTCCACCTGCCAAGCCTGGGTTCCCTTTGGAGGCCCCTTCAAAGGACAAAATATGTTTTTTTTCCTTTGTCTTACATTCTTCGAAATCATGTTTCTCCTTCCAAATTTCCCAGACTTCCTGGCAATAGTTATTATCATTTCCCCCCCTCTAATATTGAAGTTTAAACTGAGCCATCCATTGTTCCTCTTCATGCTCCAGTGGTTTTGAGTTCTTTGCTTTGCAGAAGTAGGGAGCACTTTCGCCAAAATAGGCCTTTATGTTGGTTGCAACTTGAGATGGGCTATTTTTAACTTCCCTGAATAATCTATTATTTCGTTCCAGCCAAATTTTCCAGAGGATAAATTTTGGGAGGAATCTCCAAAGAGTGGAGATTTGGCCCTTTTCTTCGCTTTGGAAGGGACAGATGGAGCTCTAATTTTGGAGTAGGTTGATCGTCTCTTGGGGTATGACTAAGTCATTTTTCAATCCCAAATCCAACTTCCAGACTTATTTGGAATAGGTGCATCTTAGTAGCAGATGGTATGTGGTTTCCTCTTCTTGCAGACAGAGAGGACATCTGTGGGGGCCTTCCCATCCTCTTCTTCTTAGGTTTTCTCCAGTTAGTATGCTTCTGTGTACCAAGGTCCAAACAAACATATCAATCTTTGGGATGGATTTGAAGGTCCAGATTGCCTTCCTAATAGTTGGATTTGGGAGAACATTGGGGAGGGAGGTTGTGAGTTGATACCCTACTACAGTGGTGTAGATCCCAGAGCTCGATCCCCATCCTCTTTTGTCTTTTTTCCTTTCTTTAAGTGGGGATTTCCCTTGGAGGCAGAGCTTCAGAGTGTTCCAGTCCTCTTCTAAATCAGGAGGTTTGTTTTTAATCTCCCATCTTAGCCATGGCTTGTGCTCATCATTTCCCCAGATTGAGATGTCCCAAAGAGTATATAAATTTTGAGTGTTCATCCACTTTTTAAGTCTTTCCAGATCCTATCTCAATCCAAGGGGAGGGTCTCCCATGATTGAGTCTTTCCAAATGTTGATTTTTTTCCCATTTCCTAGTAGCCAAGTGAGAAGAGGGATAAAGTGGGGCATCACCTTCCGGTAGAGCGAGAAGATTGGGGATCCTCTCGTCTCTAAAGATGGGCGATAAAGGCATCTTTCCCTTGGCCCACGAAAGTACTTTTTCCATAGTGCTTTTTTACTCCAAGTTGAATTCCCAGTGATTAGATTCCAAAGAATCTTTGCCCCTAACGCCAGATTTTGAACATGAGTATTTTTGAGATTGAGACCTCCTTTCGATATTGGCTTAGATATTTTTTCCCAGCTTATTAGATGCAACTTTCTCCCTGATTGTTTTCTGCCTTCCCACAAGAATATTCTGAGAAATGATTCAATTTTCTATATTATGGAGGAAGGGGCCAAAAGTAGGGAGTTTTGATAGATCAGAATGCTGGCTAGAATAGATTTGATTAAGACCACTTTACCTACCAAGTTTAGCCAGCTTGCTCCCCAGGAGTTTATTTTGTTTTTTAACTTGTCGATCAGCATATTCCATTGCGAGGTTCTTGGGTTGGAGTTGAAAATTGGGACTCCCAGATAATTAAATGCATCCCATTTGGTATAGCCTTCCATTCCTAGTACCCTATCTATCTCCAACATTTCATTTGGCGTTATATTCCAGCCATAGATATTGATTTTGGTAAGGCTTATGGCGCTGCCTGAGATTTCTATGTATGCAGCTAATTCGTTTTTGAATTTCCTGATTGTTTGTAAGCTTTCTCCTCCCATTAGCAGTGTGTCGTCCACAAACTGGGCATGGTTTATGTCCTTTACCCCTGGTGCTATTCTCAAGCCATGGAGGCTATTATGAGTCTGGTAGTGGTCCAATTGGAAGCTCAACACTGAATCTTGGATTGCATAGAGAAGGGGAGAGAGGGGGCAACCTTGTTGGAGTCCTCTGGAAGCTTGAAAGAACTTAGTTGCACTCCTGTTCACTAGTGGGGATATCCAAGGGGACCCAATACAAGATTTTATCCAATTCACAAAAGCTGGGGCGAAACCAAAATTTTCCATGGCTTTAAATAAAAAATTATGCCTTACTCTATCAAATGCATTGGTTAGATCCATTTTTATTATCATACCTTTGTCTTTTCGCCAGATACTTGAGTGCAGAGCCTCTTGTAATAGGATGATGTTGTCTACTATGTGTCTACCTTTAATAAACCCACCTTGATTTTCCAGGATGATTATAGGGAGAATTTTTTTAATTCTGTTGGCTATAACTTTTGTGAGGATTTTGTAGTTTGTATTGCAAAGGGAGATTGGCCAGAACCTGTCAAAGCTGATTGCTCCTTTTTCTTTCGGGATTGGAAGTAGTCATTGTTATCCAAAGGTTTCGCCACTATATTTTGTTTCTCTTTACCACGGTCATTGTTGACTCGAACCCCATGTATTACATATTGACTCGTCAAGTATTTGTGGGAAATATTCCAAATGGATCATCATTCTCCAAGAATTTGATCTCGCGTTTTCCGAATCCAAAGCTAAGAAATCGTTGGTTTTTGCGGAATTAATTTGAGATCTTCCCCATACTAATGAGGATAATGAGCCCAATGATTTTCTTCCTGATGAATCAATGTTCCTCATTAGTACGTCTGATCCGTGGTATGGAGACATTCTTCTCTATCTATAGACCCAACGCTTCTAGCTAGGCATTTCATGTGATGAACGATGTTGCATTAGACACCATTGAAAGCACCACCTTATCATTGGTGACACTTTGTATCACCAAGGTATTGACATAGTCCTACGACGTTGTTTAACCCATGAAGAGGCTAAATAATTTTTAAATTACTGTCACCTTGGAGCTTGTGGAGGTCATCTTTCTAGGATGGCTACAACCCAAAAAATATTACATGCCGGTTATTTTTGGCCTTTCATATTCAAAGACTAAATTGAGGCCGTTAAAAAATTCTCACCCTGTCAGATGTTTTAGAATAAATCACGTACCCACCCAGCTCCACTCCATCCAATTGTCGCCATCGACCTCTTTGAAAAATGGGGTATCGATTTCATGCAATGTGAGTCTACCTCAGTCGGGGGGCAAAGTTATATTATCTTCGTCGTCGATTATTTCACTAAATGGACTGAGGCTATGCCTACATTTCTAAATGATGGCCGAACTGCAACACTTTTTGTGTTCAATCATATCACTGCTTTCTTTAGAGTCCCACAAGCTATTGTAACCAATCATGGATCCCATTTCCAGAACCAGATGATGGGTGAATTGTGCACCAAGTTAGGTTTTCGTCATAAAAATTCATCCCCTTACTATCCTCGGGAAAATGGACAAGTTGATTACATCAACAAAGTCTTGAAAACCATGCTTCAACACATGATGGGGGTGAACAAAACCTCTTGGCATTTGCATCTCTTCTCCGCACTATGGGCTTATCGGAATTAAGTCAAAACCACTACTGGATTTACACCCTTTCAATTGGTACATGGGTTGGAAGCAGTGCTACCAATTGAATGTGATATTCCATCCCTTAAAATCATCGTAGAACTCTTACCCCATGATTCTGTCGAGGAAGAACATTTTTTATATCTAACGAAGTTGGATGAAACCCGTCATGATGTTTCTCTCATCAACGAGACATATAAAAAATGCATCAAGATTCAATATGATAAGTCTATTCAACCTCACGCTTTCCTAGAAGGAGATCTGGTCCTGGTCTATGACCAATATCTTGACTAAATTGGTGCAGGTAAGTCAAAACCTATGTGGCACGGGCCATACATTGTGAAGTGTGTGCTACAGAGAGGCGACTATGAGTTAGTGAATTACGATGGATTATCTCTCGGTGAGCCTCAAAATGAACTTTACCTAAAGAGAGGCCATACATCGTGAAGTGTGTGCTACAGAGAGGCGACTACGAGTTAGTGAATTACGATGGATTATCTCTCGGTGAGCCCCGAAATGCACTTTACCTAAAGAAGTACTATGCATAGAATACCTCACATGTGTTCTTTGTATAATATTGTACTATATGTTTTTGGTTTGGCGTGCCTTTTCTTTTGCATGCACGAGTTTTTCCCCATTATTTAAAGTTTCTTATACTTTGCTTTGTGCTTGAATGTGTAGATGACATCATCCTTTCCTATATATTTTGGATTTTTGGATGGCGCTAATTGACATACCCAGAATATCGCTCATGCAGCTTGGGTCATCTATGACTCTGGTGAGTTAGTGAGTTCAAGAGGAATTTACCTCAGATTTGCAGCCAATAAAGTTGCAGAATATGATGTCATCATTGAACTTTTAACTGACGCTTATTCTTTAGGTATATCTCAATTGATTATCAACATTGATTCTCAACCCGTGTTCTATCAATTAAGCTGTAAATATGATGTTTGTAATCCAGTTTTTCTACGTCTCCATCTAAGTGTTCGTCGTCTCGAGAGATCTTTTGAATTTTTAGAATATAGACATATATCGAGAGAACTTAATATGAATACAAACTTGTTAGCAAATTATAAATTGGATTGGTACATTACACATATATAAGCATTGAAAACATAAAGCATGTAAATAAAAACATCACATCATTTAAAAAACAAACATAAGTAGCCACCGCAAAACTCATATATATA
>ML792543.1:249562-307534 GCA_009831015.1 Picea engelmannii
ACATCATCCAAAAAGTACATAGCAGGGGAAAAATGTGGGCCATTATGACCATGACATCATTATAAAAGACTAATGTGTCAGGAGACTCTACTCGTCTTCCTGCAATACACCATGCTCAGCATAACACATAACTACTCTGGCCACTCGTCACAACAAATGACTAAGGCCTTCAGATACACTGAATATATGTCTCTGAATATGTAAGGGTACATGTTGTATCCTCATGGAAGGAACACCCATGGTCAACCCATGGAGGTTCCTTTCCACCTCACAAAATCCTCATACTCTGATGCCAATATTCATTGCTTCCGGAACATCACCACGACGTCCTAATGCTAACACTCCCACCAGACATGACGCATCTTTGTCTGCATGATGAAAAAAAATGATTTATGCCCCTCATTGTACAACAATATGCATATATATACATATAAAAACAAAAAAACACACTATTGCAAGGTCATGATCTTTCGTATTTTACCTGATGCATCCCACTAGGTCATAATCTTCTCTTTGATGTTTCTCAAGAACCCTAAACTCCAGTTAAAAATCTTGGGCTCCAAGCATTGAATAACATATGATATCTGAGATTTAGAAGCAAGGTGGGAATTGGTGCTTCCCGCCATTTTAGTGATAACAAAGAGAATGGATCGTAGAGATAGGTCCATCACATATTTGATGACGATTCTTCCCCCAACTAAGCATGATCCTGACATGCAATAATGCACAACATATGCCTCTATTGGTAGTGGAGTAGACTGGTGTCCAGACAAAAGGATGAGTGCTCCCTTGTTCGAGAGCTCCGCTAGGAAATATACATCCTTAATGTAAATTTCAATCATATGAGATCCTATCTGGAATGCTTTCTCATTGTTTTCCCATAACCCAATCATATATTCGAGAAAAAGGGCTTATTTTCTCATGTTTTTTAGCTTGAAGTACTTCAACAAACTGCAGTTTCATAGAGCTTCCCTCGCTTAAGGGTCTTGCAAGGAAGCCATATCGTCGAATTCATGTTCTCCTTACTTCCACTAAAAAATATTGGCTAATGAAAACCTGCAAATCCATAAAAGAATCACATTAGCCAAGTTTCAAGAAAAGAAATTGCTTTTTCACAACCTAAAAACCAAATAAAAAAATCATATTCAAGAAAAAGGACTTATTTTCTCATGTTTTTTAGCTTGAAGTACTTCAACAAACCACAGTTTCGTAGAGCTTCCCTCGCTTAAGGGTCTTGTAAGGAAGCCATATCGTCGAATTCATGTTCTCCTTCCTTCCACTCAATAATATTGGCTAATGAAAACCTGCAAATCCATAAAAGAATCACATTAGCCAAGTTTCAAGAAAAGAAATTGCTTTTTCACAACCTAAAAACCAAATAAAAAAATCATATTTTGCACCCAGTTCTCCCTAGAAAGAAAAAACATAGTGCTAGCACTCCCCTATAACGCCTACCAAGGATTTTAAATATCAAACAAATCCCCCCTCGATTGCTTAAGGGAGCGTCAATCCCGTTCGACGCTCTAGGGATTTCTAAGGAGTCCAAACTCATGAAATAAAGGCTAAAATTGAACAAAAAAGACATGTAAATGAGTGAGAAGGGCCATAGAACCAACTTCATCCAGATGGAATCATGAATGGTCATATGTAGCTCCCGTAGTCAACGCCAGAAAAAATTCTCCAAAAGGGGAAAAACTAAAAGAAAAAGGAAAATGGTACAATCAAAGGTAAAAATGACTTGTTTTTTTTTCTTAATTGATTTTTAATATGTCCAAATAGAGTCATTTAAACCCTTTTCAATATTAATAATATCTATTTTTGAGTTTTTCTTAAATTGTTGTCAATTTTTAAGAAATCGTTGACATTTTTTACCCAGAATGACTTGATTATGTAGGAAATTACGGAGTAGAGACTTTTTGATGACCTTATGACACTATTAAGCAAACTTCGTCATACTTCAAGCTCATTAAAATATGAAGAGTCATCTGTTGGGCGGTAGATTACCCCTTTTTTCTGTCCCAACAGACTAACTACGAAAAAGGAATGCTCTAGTCAATCTCGGATAGAAAAGTTCTCTGTTGTATCATTTTATAATTTTTTGGACCTCGAAGATTAAAATTATGAAAAAAGACAACCTCAAAGTTTTCTTTATGTTATTTTCAAACTCCCTAAACATAAAAAACAACTGATTTTTCCTTCTCTAGACTTGCAAAACTACACATTGAAGGGCCCGTCTATGGATGAACCCTTACTTCTTCCAGTTCGTTAAATAAAATAAGATGAACTCACCGAATGTGAGTTATATCGAGCATGTGTTACCCTCCTCAAGCTCGTTAAACAAAAAGGAGGTACTTATCTATCTAGATGGGGGGGAAATTGAAGGAAATGAGTTAAGTTTCTTGATATCTTTTAAGGCAGCTCCTATGGTTGCCCTTGAACACGACACTTGTTTTCACCTCACCATACACTTGGATAATCCATTAGCCTCTACACTGAACCAATCATATGAGTTCTTTTACTCCTTTGGCCCATCCAAAGAATGCCCCAACACTCATTGCATTATGTTTTGGTCCACTCTAAGTCTATGCTGCCAAGTCTTATGTCATGACTCAGTGTTCAAGGGAAGTATTCACCTCAAAAGTCAGCCATCTATAATATTTCCAATTCCTATACCCATGTCAGTCCATTTTCATCTACTATATCTTATCACTTTCCTGTGACGAGTTTCATGTTAATTAATGAGGGATACATCAATGCCCTCCTTTGACGAGTCTTTTAATGTTGACCTCAAAAACTTATCTGGGAAATAGACTTAGGAACACATCAGTACCTTGGGACCTACATGCCTCAATGGCAGGCATCCTCACATTCCGCAGTGGGTATGCATTAATGACCCCTGACCGATTGATTCCACGAGTGTTCGACTTTAGCTCATTATTCACATTTTATGGATTGTACTTTAAAGTAACTTGAGAGTCATCGACGTCAATGATGAATTATCTCTCACGTGTTAATGGTTTACCTCAATGACCAATAATCAAGTGGTTTATGTCATGTTTGACATCAAATCATATATTCACATGGACATAATCATATTGTTATAGGATCGAGACGAAGACCCTGGGTTGAGTATTCATCTACATATACACTTTACCTAGGTTTTGATGGAGATTATTTGACCGACATACATATTTTAACATAGATCCACTTTGTATTGGTTTGTGGATATGTTCTTATCACATCATAGCTCCAGAGTTAATTCTTTCATGGCTATGATCAAGTTAGGTCACAGAGGGATGGATCCACATTGTATCTTTGGTGGCCATCTCCTTAGTCAATATCATCATAGATCCACAATGTATTTATTGGAAACCATGCTTTAAGTCATTTGTATTTCAAGCATAGGTATTCCTTCCTCGGGGATGGAACATATATTAACATTTTTTTATGGTTGTTTGCAGCTTCTATCAGGTTCTCCAACTCCATCCCCTTTCTTCGAAGAATCTACCAAGTATTTCAGCCATCAATATTCCTTTTCTGACTTCACACTTTGGGGGGGAATATATTACACATAAAAATTCCTCACTTCGACAGTGTTGCAAGTATTGCACTTTCATTGTCGCAAGTGTTGTAAGTGTCACAAGTGTCGTAAGTGTCGCAAGTATTGCACTTTTATTGTTGCAAGTGTCGTAAGTTTCACATTCTCTTTTCCTAAGTGTCGCATCTCGAAGGAAACCATGAAAACACTTGCTACAACCCCTAAAACATGTTCTGATAAGAAACCCCATCATTTAGCAGTCAGAACAAGTATTTTTACTAGGGATTTACTCACCTTGGTGACTTTTTGGAAGATCAGTGCTCCTTTTCTCATACACAAGGAGCACCAGCGTGCCTTCTCCATCTCAGGCAGAGCATTGCAGCGCTATGTTTTCCATTTTAATTGAGAATTGAGTTGGTTTAAGGAATCTTGGAGGAAATACCACTTTCCTCTAAAGACAACTATGGATGGACTGCATTATTTTGGCTCAAATATAACTCCAGGGTTGCATCTAAGGAAGATATCACAACTATTGGAGCCATATCCTCAACTAATTCCAAATATACCCAAGTTAGTCGAGCCCCTCAAAGCCTATAAATGGAGGCATTTCCATGGTGAAAAGGAGGAAAAAATCAGCAAAACATTGTTGTTTTGATCTTGGATCTTTTGAGAAAGGATTGGACGAGGAGGAATTGGAGAGGTTGTTGCAACGTCATCTAAATATTGTAAGTTTCCTTTTCAATTTCTCATTAATATACTTATCATATTTCCTTCAAGTATGTGTTTACATGTGCTTTATATGTTTGTCTTAATCTTCATAGATCAATTGATTTTGTCTAATCCATTAGAGTAAGATATAGTTGTTTGTTTCTTGTTGTCCATTGTAGGTACTATTTGGAGCTCATGGATTGGAGCAGCTTGGAAAAATGTCGCAAAACGAGGTACATAATAATTCCCCTCCTTCTCTCTTTTTCTATGGATAAAATGAATCTATAGGAATGGTAGTGTCCAATTGTAATTTTCTATCTTGATAGAGAGGTCTGTAGTCCAAGGGAAAGTTCACCTGTCCACAGGGGAATATTTCCATAATACTCTAGACCCTATATATATGCACTTCTATACCCCATGGAGTCTAAGAAATATATTTTTCTGGGGTGATCATCCTATCCCCCAAAAAATTGAGGAGGTGGCTGACTTCAAGTCTTTTTCTTACGATAAAAAGAAAAAATCTATAGTCAAAAGGACTCATAGCAAAAGGAAAACTAGACTAGACAGTTGTGTGTTGTGCACCATAGAGGAGGTCATCGTAGAGACCAAGAAAGATAAGATGATACAACTCTATCTAGTAGGCTTATCAATCTCACATGCCTCTTTTGACATGGTAGTAATGGAAGAAAGAGAGCTAGATCAAGCCAAGATTGAAATAACTTCTCTTAAACACCAAGTTCAATATCATCAAGAAGCTAGAGGGGTAACCAACTTTAAGAAAGACCTATTAGAGGTACATGAAAAATGCATGAAAGTACAAGAAGAATTAGTAATGAAGGTAGTTTCTCTTGAAGAGGAGTCCTTGTTGTTTGGGCTCACCTATAAAGATGTGCTTAAGTGGTCAGAGAAAGAAGTCGATTCCTTAGAGATAATCGAGTTGATTTGAGTAGTCCAGAGAGAAAAGGGACATAGGACAAGAATATAGAATTGTTATTGGATGAGAGGTTAGTTGAAATGAAATTGGAAGCTAAGCATGACGATAAAATTGTGGATGATCCTGGAGAAAGAGTGGCGGAAGAATGGGAATGTTGCAATCGGTTTTGGGAGAAGTTGAACCAGTCAATGGAAAACCTCAAATTCCCAACTTTTGGCTCCCCTATTGAATTTTAGTTGATCAATGAGGTATTGACTGATGAGTACAAATATAAGATTGGCCAAATTTCTTCTATAGAGAAAGGGCATGTGAAAAAATACATCGTCATTTAGGTTAGGGTCATACATCAGATGGAATAATTGACTAAAAAAAGGTTGAAATATACTCTTCGATTCCACGATAGTAAACCCAAGCTAATTATGTCGATGGACCAACAAAAAATCCCTTTTGGTGACAATTATAATCGACTTTTTAGGGAGTGGACCGACAACATGGAAGAGCATGCAAGCCTGAGGACATCCATATCACCCAAGCCATCATGACTCAAACTATTATGCATTTGTTTTAAACAGTTGGGGTGGTGATCTCTTTTAGTTGTTAAATTTGTATAAATAAGTGGGTATCCTTGAGGTCTAGGGACCTTTTGGAAAGAAAATAATTTTCCATTTATTGTATTCAAGAATTATTTTTGATAGTTAATGGTGAAGTTCCGTTGGTGATCCAGAATTGGATCCAAGAGCTTGATAGGCCTCAAAAAAGCCTAAAAATAAAAGTTCTCATAATCTCTTCAAAACAGACGTGTGCATATACCTCATCGACACAAACCCAACGCAACTTGAATGGGCTCAAACTGACATCATATTCTCCATATATCACGATCTATTCGTTTTTCCAAACAGACAAAAAAATCAACAGTCAACAGGCCAAAAATTCAACATTGATGTCATCATGATGACGTGGAAGCGTATGGTGGTGACACATGGAATATGAGCATACAATGATGTGGATAGGTTGCTGATGTGACATGTCTACGTGGACCAATCAGGGAGTGACACATGTCACCACTGCAAGGGTGACACATGGAATGTCCTTACGACTTACGTGGTAGGTATAGTGGCGTGTGACTAGATTGACACCTCAGAAGATAGTGGACCAATGGTTGATTGAAAGGTGGCATGTTTGGGTGTCTGATATGGTACCACATGGCCCAGACATTGGCTTCCACATGGCACCCATTTATTATCTCATTTGGGTTTTGAAAAAATGTTTGGACTCTATGAGTTTTGACTGTGCAACCTCCCACCGAGAAAGTGACTTGGCAGGGTCGGGTCTACCAGCCCACCTATCGCTTGTTCTTGTTAGGTAGATGAACCCATTTATATTTAAGTTTGATCATTGTATTATTCGGTAGAGGTTAGGGCTAGGGCTAGCCCCCAACCCCCGGTCACACACCTATCCATATCCCTCCATACGACTCTACACATGTGACCTATCACCTTTACCATCGTGTGTGGATATCGTTGGGGGACTAGCCCGGTCGCATGGGGATTACATAGGACCTGGTTCTATATGCGTTGATGCAGATAGTAAGGGTTAGCCCCGGTCGGTCGGGCTAGCCCTCCGACCAAGGGCTAAACTGCGGGGCTAAAATCAGGGGGCCAGTTCACTGTAGTTTGTGCATGGAATCTTAAAGACCAAGACATATGGCACCGCATATAATCAGGGCACGAGAAGTAAGGGGCTAGCACACCAGCATCCTATTCTAAGGCCATATGAAGGCTCCCCACATGACCAGGAGCCCGAAGAAAGGGGGTTGCACCCTGTTTATATGTAGAAGTGGTTTTTATAACTATATAATATGATTTTATTCAACAGTTTTAGAGACTTTTTGGCCAATATTGGGGGATTTTGGGCCATTTTTAAGGCTAGGTCTTGTGGGGAAGTTCGAAGATGGTTACCAACTTCAAGCCAATATAAACTAGAGGCTCTTGAAGCCATGGAGGGGAGGTTCAGAGAAAGTTTATTCTGTAGAAATCTTGAGCCAAAGCCATTTTCATGCAGGGAAGCTATTGAGGAGTGTACCTTTGCGGGCCATTTCTGGGAGCTCTGGTCATTTGATTTGGGTGTCGTTAGTTTTGATGGGTTCTTGAGATCTGGTAGAACACAATCAGCTCATTTTTGTAATCCATTGGCACTTTCATGATGTACTTGAAAAGATTTGAAGATAAATAAGAAATCCCATTGAGACAAAGGCCCAGAGACATAGGCGAGATTGTCGAAATCTATTATTACATTGATGTTTATGGTTTGTTGTCTTCATGCTTATGATCAGATATATATAATGCTAATGGTTGTTATGTTTCCTCTTTCATTCTTCCTTATTTCATCAGTTTTCCTAAATGGTAATTTAACACATGCAAGATAACTCAACCATTGTCGTTTAAAAGATCTTTTTGGATCAAGTGGTATCAGAGCTAGTGGATGGTTGGAATTTAATTTTGCATGTTTACCAGGGAAGACCTCATCTTAGTTGAGAAAATGGCGTCTAAAGAGGGACTTTCTCAGGATGAGAAGGATATGTGAAAAAATCTCTTTTCCATGTCCGAGATGGTGAAAGTGTTGTATGAAAACTACTTGGAACGAAAGAGATTGGCTCAAGAGAAGTCTTCAAAGAATAACAAAGGCAAAGAAGAATTGAAGGAATTTCCTTCTACATATGTTTCAAAAAAAATCTCTGAGGTATGCAGTGAATGTCATTCATCAATTTCGCATTGTTCCCATCAAGATGGTTTTGGTGCATTTGAAAAACATACAAGAGGTATAGGTTTGATATTGCTAACCAAGATGGGTTATGAAGGAAAGGGCCTTGGAATTGAGGGCCAAGATATCGTTAATCCCATTGACGTTGTGGAAAGACCTCATTATTTAGGATTGGGATATGGCGATGTGGATATTGGAGCATCTTCCAAGATGGGCTCCTAAACATCGAAAGCAAGTAATGCTTCAAATGGCCAGCCTAAGTCATTACAGGATCTATTCACGAAAGGTGATGGTGTATCACTTCTTGATGGTGATAGTGAAAGCAAATCATCTCCAAATCAAAGTGAATATCAACAAGGAAGGTATAATGGTCATGATTTTTTCAATTCTCTTTTTGATTATAAAAAACATAATCATGTAATCTAAAACTTATGGAATATGTATCCATGTACTTGTTGTCATTCAACTAAGCATTGTGTTGTCAAGTGTTGAAAGAGACAATATTTGTACATGAATTTTATGCCGACCAGGAAGGAGACATGACATAAAGACTCAACTCCACAATGAAAGAAAGAGAAGGGAAAACAATTCTGGATGCCAAAAGCTCACTGCACTTATTGCAACAGGGGTGGACATCAAAAGGCTAAATGTTGGAAGATTAATCTGAAGCTTCGTCCAAGGAAGGAAAAAAGAATTATGCATGTACTCACAAAGGAATAAGGATTACCAGCGAAGCAATAGGAACACCGTGGAGGAAATAAAACAGTCACTTGGCTTTTCTAGAAGTGGATGCCACATCTTCATTGTATTTTGCTTCCATTAATGTAATCACACATGTTGAAATCATGACCTTTTATGACATCAGTTTTGTACAACATAGTGTTTTGTTTTTGTCCTTATGAGTATGTAATCAGTAAGGTTCATTTTGTAACCTTTTGGAGGACCAAAAGGTCTTTAGTGGGGAGGTGTGATCCAGAATTGGATCTAGGAGCTTGATGGGGCTCAGAAAGGCCTAAAACTCAAAGTGATCATAATCTCTTCAAAACGGACGTGTTGGTAGGCCTCGTCGATACGAGCCCAACACAACTTGAATGGGCTCAAAAAGACATTGTATGCTCTAGATATCACAATCTGTTCATTTTTCCAAACATGCAAAAAAGTCAACAGGACAAAAAGTCAATGTTGGTGTTAACATGATGTCATGATGACATCATCATGTTGACATGGAAACATCTAGAGGTGACATGTGGTATCTGACCGTACAGTGATGTGGATAGTTTGTTGATGTGGTAGGTATACATGGACCAATCAGGGAGTGACACATGCCACCACTGTAAGGGTGACACATGCATAAGTGGTTTTTATAACTATATAATATGATTTTAAATGATTTTATTCAGCAATTTTAGAGATTTTTGGCCAATATTTGGGGATATTGGGCCTTTTTTGAGGCGAGACCTTGGGGGGGAGTTGGGAGATGTTTACCAAATTTAGGCCTATATAAAACAGAGGCTCTTGAAGCCATGGAGGGGAGGATCAGAGAAGGTTTATGTCGCAGAAATCTTGAGCCAAGCCTTTGTCATGTAGGGAAGCTATTGAGGAGCGTACCGTTGCGGGTCATTTCTGGGAGCTCCAATCATCCGATTTGGGTGCCGTCAGTTTTGATGGGTTCTTGAGATTTGGTAGAACATGAAAAAATCATTGTTGTAATCCATTGGCACTTTCATTATGTACTTGAAAATATTTGAAGAGAAATAATAAATCCCACTGAGACAAAGGCCCGAAGACGTAGGCGAGATTGTCGAACTCCATTATCACATTGGTGTTTATGGTTTTTTGTCTTCATGCTTATGATCAGATCTATATAATGCTAATGGTTGTTATGTTTCCTCTTTCATTCTTCCTCTTTCATTAGTTTCCTAAATGGTAATTTAACACATGCAAGATAACTCAACCATTGTCATTTAAAAGATCTTTTTAGATCAGTTGGAGCTTGGAATTGATTTGGGAACCAATTGTGTGATTTTCAATTGCAGTGTGAATTGTTATACATTATATAGTTCTTATATCAATGTCTATTAAGATATTATGTGACCAAGCTATCTTGTAAATGAATGTTACTTACATTCATTTCTCATGCTTTGTTTCAATCTACATTCTAATATACTTCGATGCTTTAGCTCTAATGATCAATAAATATAGAATTACTTCTTTATAACCGACAGGTCTTTAGCCAAGTTATATGCATACACATATATTTAATGTCATATAGTCTTTCAGAGAATTATTTCTAAGGAGAATATATGTATCAGTTTACTTGTTATTTGTTTTCACATTTCTTCCAAGAACTTATCTCTAAAAAGAATTGACATAACCACTTCTTGTGAACCACCAATCATAATTATCTTCTAAAACTTATGAGAGAAAAACTTTCCTAAAAATAGAAAAGACCAAGTAAATAAAACCGAAAAAATCTTAAATCCCATCAAATGATTGCCAAACCATTAATATGGAGAATCACTCTATTGCAAACAAAGAAGAGTCTAATTGAGCCTCATATTTGGGTGTGATTCCTATTGTTGAGTTAAAGGGAATCTATCCCCCTCAACATATCCTTCTCTAGAATTGTGGTCAAAACATTCTAGGAATATATTTACAAGGCAATGGTTGTCTATTTTTATGACTAGACAATTTACAACCTTCTTAAGGATCACATTCCGTGATTAAGGATAATGCTAGTGATCCAGATTATTTTGAGAATGACATGAAGGAAGAAATATAACCGAGATATAACAATGAAATACACAAAAATATAGAAGAGAACATAGAAATACAGTGAAACCCAACTTGTATTACTGAATAAGATAGAAAAACATTGTAGAACAGTAACTGGAAAAATGGGGTAGCTTATCTCTAAAAAGAAAGAGATGTTGGATACGCTTCATTCATAAGAAGCTTTACATCACACTCCATTGCATGCTTAAAGGGCCTCCTTCACCTCAATTATATATGAGAGAGTGAGAGGAGAACAATTCCCATGATGCATGTGAGATAAATTGGACTAAGTTTATAAAATTCCATAGGCATGTAAAACACTAGGACTTCCCAGGCGGTCACCCATCCTAGTACTACTCTAGCCTAAGTGCGTTTAATTGTAGAGTTCTAATGGGATCCAGTGCATTAACACTATGTTGTAGGCATGTACATAATACCACTAGGAAATCATTAAATGATGTATGTAATTAACAAATTAAGACGACATTACATTCCATTCCCCATAAAAAGGGAGAATATCATGGTTTATCAAAACCATAGGCTCAAAATGGTGATTCAGTGGAAGAGGTGGATGGCCACTGAGATCCATCTGGATCAGCTAGAGAGATGTCGACCGATCCATTTGTATTAAATATTAAAAAATAATATTTTCCATCCTAATCATCTGCTTCTTTGTCATATCGTATGCAAGGATGGTATTAAAGTAGACATGGCTAAAATCAAAGTAATCCTTGATCTAAAGCCGACATAGAATCAAAAGCAGATCAAAATATTTCTTGGGCATAAGGGATACTATCACAAATTCAAGACACTACTCTGACATTTATTTTTGGATCAAGGAGCTCCTCTCGAAAGATGTCGAATTTATATGGAGTTAGGACTGTTTTCAATCTTTCTAATTACTAAAATGAAAACTAGTAGAGGCACCTATATTGTGATTACTTGACTGGTCAAGGAAATTTTTTGTCTGTTTCGATGCATATAACATTGTTGTCGAATCAATATTAGCACAACCATATGATGATATGATCGACCATCCAAATGCATATTCTAGTTGAAAACTTGATAAAGAAAAACACAATACTCAATAATGGAAAGAGAAGGTTTAGCTATGATTTTTGCTCTTCAGAAATTTAGACATTATTTGTTGGAAAATCCTTTCACATTTTTCACTGACCATAAAGTCTTAAAATACTTTGAGAATTAACCGGTACATCAAGGAAGAATATGTCGATGGCTACTATTATTTCAAGAATTCTACTTCAACGTAGTTGTCCGATCAGGTTAAAAGAACATTGGCTTGGACCACCTATCCCAACTAGAAATAAGTGAAGAACAAGGGGGGATCGATGATGATATCATAGATGCTCATCTATTATGGGTCGAGGCCACCCCTAAATATTCAGAATACATAGTTTGATTTTAGAGAATGGAAGGGCTACTAGAGATCTTCTTGAAAATAAAAAAAAGTTTATAGCGTTAAAAGAAACTCCATTCACTCTCATGAATGGATATCTGTACAAGTTTGAACCTGACGATATAATAAGGAGATGCGCTTTGGAACATGAGAGAGAAGGAATAATATATGAAGATCATGTTGTCCCCAAAGGCGTCCATTATAATCTGACACAATAATGTGAAAGATTCTTCAGGAAGGCCTTTGGTGGTTGAGTTTACATAAGGATTATCAGATGAAAGTCAAACAACGAAACATTTGTTAGTGAATGGGTGAACCCTTATGGAAAAGTGAGATTCCTTTACACTTGGTAAGCCCTAGTTTACCTTTGAAATTTGGGCAATCTACTTTGTTGGTCCATTTCCTAAAATAGATAAGAGAATAAGAGAAAAATACATCATTATAATTGCAGTCGAGTACTTAAAAAAATGGGTTGAGGCAGAACCAGTTGAGTCTTGCATGAAGGAAATTGCGGCTAAATTTATACATGAAAACATAGTTACAAGATTTGGATTCCCCTTAACCATTATCAACAACCAAGGAACCCACTTTGTTAATAGGACATTCCAAATAATGTTGAAGAAATTCATTATTGATCATTGAAAGGCGTCGGCCTATCATCCCCAAGCTAATGGTGCAGTCGAATCCTTCACTAAGACACTTCATAAAGGATTAACAAAAATTTGTAGAATCGATAGAGACGATTGAGATGATAAGTTCCTTTCAGTACTTTGAGCCTATAGGACCATTCATAAAATATCGACCAACCACACACACTTTAAGCTAGTATATGTCCAGGAAGTTGTAGTTCCACTACATTTATAGACCAATGTCGCTAGGGTATCATATGTGATCAGGTGTGACTTAGAAAAATATCAAAATCGACACCTCCATCAATTTCACCAATTGAAAGAAGAATTAATGATTGATATTCATCATGAATAGGTCCAAAAATGACAACAAAAATCATGGCATGACCAACACCTGAAAAGAAAAGAAAATAAAATGGGTGATTTGGTATTAATGTATGATAGTTGGGTTAAAGGAAAACCTTGAACTATTGAAACTAGTTGGTTTGGGGCATACATCATTGAATATATCTAACCAAATAGGAAGTCCAATTAAGAACAATACAAGGGAAACCATTTCAAAAAGTCATCAATGGGACCCGTCTAAAAAGGTACACCACATAAACAATGATGCATGTTGGTGAAAACCTTCTTGGAGGTGGAAGCAAGCATCAAATAGGTTGAAAAAAAATTATGGTGACCTAAGTTTGAGAATAAAAACTTATTGGAAAAAAAAAAAGAGAAAAGAAAAGAAAAATCAAAATAAAAGAAAATAAGATAAAAGTCTTCAAATAAAACAATGGGTTATGAAGAGTTAGGTATGGAACTATCAAGCGATAGGGAACTATTTCAGGAATCATTTTTTACCATGGATCAACAATAAGCACTATCTTTCAGCCACTTCATCAAGGGAAAATGCAAAAAGATCAGAGCTCTTGTCAAGTTATGAGCATTCACATAACGTCTATTTCATATTCCTTACATGGGTGTTGCACTTGGATGTGAAGTTAAAAATTCTAAGTTATCATGAAAGTGGTAAACATTGAAATGAGATTCGATAACACTTCAAACATTTGTATTTTTTTTATTTTCCTTTTTGTACCATGGGGGAACATAATTTTAATTTAGAAGTGTCATTATCTCTCAGGTCTTTTTTTACTACAAGGAAACTAGTTGAGGTATCCCTTTCAACATCCCAACCATACTTAACATTTTCCATTTTCCATTTTCCCCATTTCACTCCATTCCATCCATAAAAAACTATTCCCGGTCATGTTGATGTGTTACTTATTGAATGTCACTAGAAAGGTCTAATTGAGAAATCCTAAGTCAATAAAGCCAAAAAGGATATAGGCAAAGAGATATTAAGTTAAAATCCAATATATTAAATATTAAGCAATGCCACCTCGTTATGAGGTTGATGACCCTATTCCCATTCTTGTCTATCAATATCTAAAGAAAAATGGACTTTTTCAATAAAATGAACAAATAAAGAAAAAGTCAAAAGGGGTAGTAAGAAACAGTGTCGAGGATAGGAAAATCAATGATAAATATCCCTCTTAAAGGATTCTATATAAAATCATAGCTCTTAAAGGCTAGTTGAATAAATTTACAAGACCTATGAAGTATGTTAAATGACTTGGAGACTCATCACATGAATTTTTCCCCTTCCCTTTTCCACATATAGTCATCCATCACCTACCTTTTACTTGGTAACTTAGGAAATATGCTTTGTCCTAGGACTTGTCACATGTATAAGGGTTAATGTTGTTCCCCTTTGGTAAAAATTATGCAAATTGTAAAACTAACCTTTATTGTTATGTTGTTTTAAGATAAATCACTAAGTGTGCATTAACTAATGGATTGCAGAGAAGTTGGACCCACCACTGACACTGCATTAAGATCCATTATGATGGCTTAGGATACAAGTACATATATTTTTCCATTTCTACAGACATTGAGATGCATGCCATTTTTCTTGGGATTTGTGTACTTCATTGGGATACGTTTCACTACATTAGGATTTGTGATAGCGCATTGGGCTATGACAGGGATGCCACATCATCGCATTTTCCACGTGGATTAATTCAAGAGGGTTGCCCTGCTTAGTTGGATGATATTAGCCCACATGTGTGTCTCATTCTCTCACATGGACTACACATGGGGCTTGTTGAAGTAGTTGGGGACATGGGCTAGGTTGTTACAAGCTATTATAGGAATGGACTAGGTTGTTGCAGGTTGATGGACCATCTAGTTACATTTTTTTGAGGTGGTTCTTATCTTTGGACCATTCACATTTGATGAGGCACCCTACTTTGGTCACACATGCCTTCTTCTATAAGGGTGCACTTTGCTCTTGATTGACTATTTTCCACCACCATATGTTGGACCCTCACTTCATGGGATTTGTTATGAGGGTGTTTCAACTTTGGATTTATTTTACTAGACAATGGGATGTTGGCTTGATATGAGGAGGGCCCTCCTTTCATTATGACCCTTTGACCACATGTGTGGCATAGACATCATTGTTTTCATTATTTTATGAGGGTGCCTTCAATTTGGGGATTTTATTGTAACTACTTGAGTGTTTTCCCATGGTTTCTTATGCCCCTTATTTTTGCACATGTTATTATATCTACCCATGGTTTTATACACATGATTCTAGAAGGGCGCCTCTCCTATATAAAAAAGGATTTTCTCTCATTTGTAACTAGAGTTTGGAGAATAAGAGATATCATTCAACTTATTTCTATTGGTGTTATTGGTTTTAACTTGGCATTTCTTGAGTAATTTTTTGTGAGGAATATCGCAAGAGGGTTTTATTTATAACAAGTGAAGATGGATTGAGAAAGCTAGTAAGGAGCCACAAGAGTATAAAATTTCGTATAATCTTTCCTTACAATATTTCCTTACAGTCTTTAGTTGTTTATGCTTAACTAAAGTATTGAGTTTGGAAAATATCGATTTTATTTCCATATCTTACCTTTGGATAGTATAGAGGCTACGCCTTACTACTTAAAGAGATGGTAACACACTCCTATCACCATTTAGATCTTGGAGCACCAAGACCTTCTTGGGGTAATTTTCTAGGTACACCCTAGTGTTCTCTAAAATCCCAAGACTCTTTACAAAAACCAAGCATCAAGGAGTATTGGTTGACCCCTTAGCCCAATAGGATTAGGCTCTAGTCTTTGATTTTCCTTTGATACATCATTTAAAAAAAAAAAAAAAAAAATCTTCACTTTTTTAAAAGCAATCTAGGGTTTAAATATGCCTTGTCCTTGGATTTAGATTGGTTCTTTCAAGTCTTGAGCTAAAGTGTGATAATGATTGAATTTGTTTTTGCCAATCATCTTGTTTATTTGATGCTTGATCATTTGGATGTTTGCAAATATGTTAGATCTAGTGTTTAAATTTTCAATTTTTTTTAATAGATTTATATTCTATTGGTGAATAGGCCTATTGATATCATTGCCAAATTTTGTTGAGTTAATTCACCAAATGTTGGACACTAGAAATGCATTTATGATAAGAGTTTTTACATTAATTGCTTATTCCAATACATTGGGAAATGCATCAAATGAATGGGTTTTAATTTATGAATTTGGGAAACGTATTGCATCCATGTTGATCCACACACCATCAAATACTAAATTGATGGTATATTGAGTCAAACTATTTTCTTTAAGAAGGCCAATGTCACATTTGAATTTTATTCATTTTGATTATAATGATGTTGTTACAAGGGTTTGATTATTGATTAACTTGAAATACATGTACCATGATATGTTAATATACTAATATTACACTCTTGATGGAATATGGATAAGAGATACATTGTTAAATCTGCTCCTAGATAAATATCTTAATCATTGGTGAACTATGTTAAAAAATCAGGACTTGGATTTGCACACTTTTGGAAATTACATTTCAGAACGTCTTGTCTTCATTTAAAACCTTACATTGTGAAATGATAAATTGATGCTCAACACATTGAAACAATTTTCATGAAAAGGGTAAAACAAACTAGATTTTGATTCTATTCTTTCTTATTCTGCAGAATTGAGAATTGTGTGTTGGAATGACTTAAATTTATACCTTTCACTCATTGGTAACATGCCCAATATGTTGATGGTTTTTATTCCAAATCATCGTATTTTTAAAGTTTGATACAAACCCTAGCTGAAACGCCTCCACATGTTGGATTGATGGTGTTTATGTGAAGATATTCATATAAACAATCTGGTGGTAATGTGTTGTTAAAGGGTACATGGAATCAAATTTTGTTCATATACCAATAGATAAATACTTGAATAAGTAAATTGTTCATTGGCATTCACTCATTTTCTCGATTTTTAAAATGGCATATAATCTTTCTAAAATTGTCTTTCAGGCCTGATGCAATATTGAGTTGAACTAAGTAGTTGTTTGAACTCAAATAAATGTTTCCCTGATTCATTTCAGGATTACTGAATCATTAAACTAGCAAGATGGTGAAATCTAGTTACTTTACACAACTTGAACTATCTGGATTATATTGAGAACAAAATGAAATACAAACAAAATTATAGCAGATAACACATAAATATATTGAAACTTAACTTTTATTAATGAATAAAATAGAAAAATATTGTAGAACACAAACTTGCTAGAATGGTGGTATCTTATCTCTGAAGATAAATATATGTCAGCTACGCTCATTCACAAAAAGATAATATAATGAGCTACACTAATGTCCTTTTAACATAAATAAAGAACCCTAAAGGTCCAAAACCCTAACCCTAGGAGGTGAAGCACCAAAAGGTTTGTGGGCCCTGAGGTGGTTAGTTGATGCGTCAACTTCTCGAGGGCACAAATTTTTCATACAATATCCATTTAGGGAATTTGGTAGCTTTTTGGAAAGACATAATTGACAATTCCATTTGTTTTCAAGGCCTAGACATGTTGTGGAAACCCTAGGACCCCTAATGAAAAACAAAACATCGTTTAAGGCCTCAAAACGCCCCCCTGAAGTTTAGGACCTAAAAATCATAACAAAAATAACCAAGATGGAGAAACGTGATGAGTCAGTGCAAGAGGTGGGTTGCCACCAATATCCACCTGGATCAATCCTTCCCCCTTAGGAAGAAATGGTCCCCATTGCATCAAGTTCCCTCAGGAGGTGGGTAAATTTCACTTAATCTAAACCTTGGTGAGCAACCTGCCTTATTGTAGTAGTCGTCCTTCTTTGACAACCCGATAGAGTTGTGTGTTCTTCTAGCGGTTTCCCTTCATCCTAGTGTCCATGATAATATCCTCTAGAGCTTGTGCAATGCAATCAATATTGATTTCTAAAGGGGGAAATTTCTAAACCACCTCTAAAGTGTCCAGTAGAGGTGGGAAATATTGTCGAAGCAACTAAGCTCCACATTAAATAATGGGTGCAAGACAAGGAAAGGAGGAATTCTTAATTTGAAAGAATTGTCACCCATATCCTTTGTGATGGTGCAAGGCCCATAATGAAGTGGTATGAGCTTCATGTGGGGGCCTATGAGGCACTCTTTCTACAAATGAAACCACACCTTGTAACCAACCTAAAACTTGTGAGAACATGATGTTGGTCATGTCACTACTTATAATTTGCATTGGCCTTATCTAATATATCATGAAACTATTGTTGGAGGTACTATATCCATTCAAAAAGTTTGGTTGCTATGTATGCCTGAATCTGAGCATGGGAAGAATTTGTGGGGGAAGATGGAACAGACATAGCTACATCATTGAGGATTAATCATTGGAACACCAAGCACATCGAAAAATGGCTATGGCCAATGGAGATGTGGAGGGCTCTGTAATAGCTATGTTGAACATATGGAAGGATCTCATCCTATGGATGTGGATGCTTGGAGTTGTACATGCACAGGAAATGCATAATCATCCTTTTGACCACCTCTATTTGTCCATCTATTTGGGGATGATAGGCAAGAAATTTGGTAAACTTGGTATCCATCAAAGAACATAGGATGTACCAAAAAGTGTTGAGGAATATACTATCCCTATCTGAAATGATGGTTTGTAGTAGCCCAAAATGAAACCAAACATGCATAAATAAGAGATTAGTAGTGTCCTCGGTTTTCATACTCTTTTTACAGGCTATCAAAATGCACATCTTAAAGAATTGATAGATGACCATAAAAACACAATCGTGACCATGTTTGGTGGAGGGAAACCCTGAAATGTAATCCATGGAGGCAAACTCCCATGGATTGTCTAGTGCAGGGAGAGGAGTGTACATCCCCTGCTTCTTAATGGATGGCTTAACAATGGTAGAGGAAATGCATGACTTGATGTACTGGATGGAATCATGTCAAATATTTGGCTAGTAGAAATGCTTCTAAAGTAATGCTATTGTCTTCTCCACCAAAAAGTGCCCTGCCACCCGACTGTAATGTGACTCCCAAATTATCTTTGCATGAACACTTGAAGGAACAAAAATATGGTCATGATAGCACAAGAGTGCATCATGGAGGTGGAATTCTAGAACTTATTACTTGACACTCAAGGTATGATAAGAAACAATGAAGTTAGAGTCACTTCCATACAATTGTGGCCACCCAACGGTCTCATTCCTAAAATATTTAATAATTGCGGTGAGGGACACAAATGGGGGTCGATTGAGGTAGTTAGAAACATGGTTGGCACTTCCCTTATTGTACTTAATATTCAGGTGGAATTGTTGCAGGTATGTGGAACATTTCTAATGGAGATCAATTTGTATCTTTCATTATGTCTACATGAATTTTATAGGATTGTGATCAGTTTAGATGACCGTTTCCCTTCCTAGAATGTAATGGTTTCACTATCATCATGCCTACATAATGGAGTACATCTATTTTTCATAGGTGGGATACCTAAAAACATCATCAAATAGTGTTTCACTGTGATAGGCAATCATATGTCCATATTGAGTGGGAATGGAACCGATAACATATTCATATGCATATGTCTTGATCTCGAATGATTGTTGTAGATTTGGAAATATGAGGACTAGTCTAGAACTGAGGTAGTGTTTAATATCTTTGAATCGTTTCTGCTATAATTAAAACTAGGGAAAATTGGCTTGATCCCCCCCCTTGATCACTTGACTTAAGGGTCAAGCTATATGAGATAACCCCAACACAAACTTGAGGTAGAAGTTGGCAAGTCCCAAGAAGTTGCAAAGCTCTGTCAGAGTCATAGGGGCTGGGAAATAGTGAATGAATTGGATGTTGGTTGTGTCCACATGCACCCCATGTTCATCCATGATGTATCCTAAGTATTGTATTCTCTGCATGTTGAATGGTAATTTCTATAGGTTGATATATAACTTATATTTTCATGGGGTGGTTAGGACCTACTCAATGTGCTACAAGTGCTCTTCCTAGGTCCGAATGAAGATGATGATGTCATCTAAATAGACCACCAAAAAATATTTTTTGAATGGACACAATATATCATCCATTATCCTCATGAATGGAGTTGGAGCATTAGTCAAGTCAAAAGGCATGACCAACCACTCAAATAGGCCTTATTTAGATTTGAAGGTTTTCTTCCATACATTAGTTGATTCTATCATAACCTAGTGATATCCCAACTTCATATTGATGTTGTTGAAAAAATTGGCACCCTTAAGCTAATCAAGACAATCGTCAATCTAGGGGATAAGGTATTAGTTCTTGACAGTGATTTTATTTAGGGCTCTATAACTAATATAGAGCCGCCACATCCCATCCTTATTTTGCACCAACACAATTGGGCTCTCACAAGGTGAGGAGCTTGTTCAAATTTGTCCCTTATGGATGAGCTCATGAATTTGACACTTTATTTCCTCATTCTCCAAAAGGGAGAATCTGTATATTGGACCATTGGGAAAGGGAGAACCAGGCATCAAATAAATGGGATTTTTGACCTGACAATGCAAAGAAACCCTATAGGTGAAGTGAATAGGTCTCTATATTCCTCTACAATCTTGTCCACTTATTTATGATATGTAGAGAGACCCTATGTTGAAGCTATGGTGGTCACAGTGGCCTTTCATTCCCCTTATAACCAAACCACGAACAGGACAAACTTTGCAGTCTGTGAGATTACTTTGTGACATTGTTTTTCCAAGATCAATGGAATTATTGTAGTCATAACTACCTTGTGTACTCTATAGGTATAAAACCCCAGAGTAATAATGACACTATGAGTTCAGGACTCATAAACAACATGAAGTTTCCACATATAAGGTTGTCCTCAAATAACATCACAAACTTCAAGTGGGGAAGCATCACACAGTACCTCATCTTTGAAGGGATTGATCTCGTAAGATAGGTGGAACTATTGGTTGACGCGAAGGTCTCATCCTTGGTTCAACCAACCAATGGTGTATGGTCATGGGTGTGGTATTTTTGGAAGTTTCAATCTCTTGATGACCTCGACCGATATCAAGTTCTTTGATCCGAATTATTTTCAGCACGAAATGAGAGCGGAGATATAATAAAGAAATGCATAGAGATATCGCAGATATCCAATAATATAATAGAAATGTATCAAAGATGCAAACATAAACAAATAGATACAATAATACATGATTTCTATTAATGAAACAAATGTATAGAGGATGTAAAAATAGAGAGTGAAAGACTCACTAGAATGTTGGCAACTTATCTCTAAGAAGAGATGTGACGGTTGCTCGCATTCGCAAGAAGATGATTACAATGAGGCTCTAAAGGAATTTTTACAATAAACAGGAATGCCAAAAATCATAGACATCCAAAAACCTAACCCTAGGAGATGAAGCGCCAAAAGTCATGTGGGCCCCGTTTGGGTAAGTTAGTACATCAACTTCCCAGAGTCATAACTTTTGCATACAATCTATGTTTTAGGCGCATGATAGCCCATTGGAAAGGTATCGTCGAGGAGATTAATTTTGGAGGCAATACCAAAGGAAATTCCATATTTCTCCCCATTTTCTGAAAAAACGTCATTTAGGGACTCAACGACGAAAAGGTGGGTGGCCACTGATATCCACCTGGATCAATCGTCCCTCTTTATGAAGCAATGATCTCCAATGCATTGAGTTCCTAGGGGAGAGGAAAAAACGTTTGTTGAATCTGAATCTTGGTGAGCTTCTTGCCTTGTTGGAGACGTCGCACTGCTTAGTTTGTGGAATTTTGTCATGAACCTATTGAGGTTGAGGTTGTTCAACAAGTCAAGCTACACAAGAGGATAGTGTACATAAGGAATCTTTACTCTTTGCTGCAACCTTGTCGACCTGCTTTTGTTGGATAAAAGGTGCTTGGGGCAAGGCTGTAGTGGTTGCAATGTCCTTTTGTTCCCCTTTTGAACATATTTTGGAGAAGCTGAATTTTGCAGTATGAGATACTACCTTGCAGCACTGTTTAGGTGGAAGAATAGTCGAAACTACCTCTGGTATTTTGTAGAGATGACTCCATAGAGAAACAGTGAAATTGTGGGGTCGAGACTCATAAACAGCATGGCGTCTCCACATACATGGCTGGCCCAAGAGAAAATCATAGACATCCAGTTGGAAACCATCACATAATACATCATCTTTGAAGGTTTGGATGTTGTATGAAAATCGACACTGTTGGCTGACACGAGGATCTCATCCTTGGCAAAGCCACCCGATGTTGTATGGTTGTGGGTGTGGTGTTGTTGACAATCCCAACTGTTTGACGACCTCTGCTGAGATGAGGTTCTTCTGGCTTCCTCTATCAACAATAAAATGTAGCGAGGTCCCCTTCACCCACATCTGTGAATGAAAAAGGTGCTCCCCCTCTTCAGAATCTGTTGGTTCTTCTGGTTGAATTGTTGCAGTCACGACAATAGGAGTGAGGTCTGCATCAACGATCTATCCTTTACCAGTATTTTCAGAATCAAATTCTGAATTAGGGTTCGGCTCCTTGTCTTTGATATCGGCCACCAATGACTATTTTGAGCGACATTCATTGGTGTTGTGCCAGGGGATTTTGTGGAAATCACACCATTTTTTAGTGTCCTTCTTTGTCTTCCCATGACCCTTCTTTTCCTGTGGCTTGGATTGGTTTTCGGGATACTGTTTGTTAGGGCCATATTTGTCATACTTTGGTTGTTGTGGATTTGCAGACCCAAACTCTCGTTTGTTCTAGTGCTTAAATTTCTGCTCGATTTTAACAGCATATCGATAAGAAACACCAAGTGATGAGATGCCCAGAAAATCCATTTCAATTTGGATGTATCTGTGTAGTGCCAAATGGTATTTCATAACCAAATGTCATTCGGAGTCTTTGATACCAATCTTGGTGCACAAGGTATGGAAGGTATTAGTGAAATACAGAACTTCTTGGCCCCTCTCTTGCCATAGTGTGGTCAATCTCATGTACTGGTCCTCATAGTTGCCAACAGGGTAATACTGTTCCTTTACCGCATCCACAAAAAAATCCCAAGTGGGTTCGACCCCATATATTCCAGACTCCTCTGTGGAAATTTTCTCCCAGTAAGTTTCCCACCAATGTTTGACATGGGGGAGAGCTTTAAGTAGCACGAAGATGATCTTTTCTCTATCGAAAAAAATGTGGACAAAGAAATAACCTTCTAACAAATTTAACTATTTGTCTAGGGCATTTGCATCTATCTGGCCTTCAAATATAGGAATATAAAAATTGACTTGTACCTTAAAAGGCAAGGTGCCTCCAAAGTAGTTGTTTGATGAAGATGCGCATGTTTCTATACGTAGGCGTTGCAGGATGTGGGAAAAAATCTCCATCATTTCGTCCTCTGTCGCGTGAGAGCTTGCTCAAGCAACAGATTGATAGGATTGTCTGCTCCGTCTTTTTTCTTTTCTTTTTCCATGGAGGGTTTCTTGGGCATGCGAGAGAAATTGTATTCAAGAGAGAGAAGATCGAGACCCAAATTGGTGTACTCAGACCTTGTCAGGGACATGCACTGAAAAATGATCAAGAGAAGCCTGCTCTAATACCACTGATCTGGATTATTTTCGGCATGAAATGAGAGCGGGGATATAATAAAGAAATGCACAGAGATATCGTGGATATACAATAATATAACAGAAATTTATCAAAGATACAACCATAAAAACAGAGATACAGTAATACACGATTTCTATTAATGAAATAAATGTACAGAGACTGTAAAAATACAGAGTGGAAGACCCGTTAGAATGTTGGCAGCTTATCTCTGAGAAGAGATGTGACGGCTAATCGCATTCGCAGGAAGATGATTACAATGAGGCTCTGAAGGCCTTTTTACAATAAACAGTAATTCAAAAAACCCTATAGATCCAAAAACCTAACCCTAGGAGATGAAGTGCCAAAATTCATGTGAGCCTCGTTTGGGTAAGTTAGTACATCAACTTCCCAGGGTTGTAACTTTTGCATACGATCTATGTTTTAGGCTCATGATATCCTGTTGGAAAGGTATTGTCGTGGAGATTCATTTTGGAGGAAATATCAATGGATCCTCCATATTTCTCCCTGTCTTCCCAAAAACGTCATTTAGGGCCTCAAAATGGCCCCAGAAGTTAAAAACTGCTAAAACATAGTATTTTACCAAAATTGCCAGAAAATTGTTTTGAGCCAGTTGGAAAAGGTGGGTGGCCACTGATATCCACCTGGATCATTATTTTGGTTCCCACTGTCAACAATGAAATGAAGTGGGTTCCCTTCACCCACATCTGTGAATGGAAGAGGCATCCCCTTTCCTCAAGTTCCTCTGAATCATCTAGTTGGATCTTTGTAGTTGTGATGGCATCCCCTTTCCTCAAGTTCCTCTGAATCATGTAGTTGGATCTTTGTAGTTGTGATGGCATCCCTTTTCCTCAAGTTCCTTTGTTGTGAGGGCATCGACAAAGGATTCCTAGGTGGGTTTTGTCTTGAATTCCATATAATCATCTTTGATATGCCTCTCCTAGTAACATTCCCACCAATCTTTGACATGGAGGAGGGATTTAAGGAGAGCAAAGGTGATATTTTCAGCATCCAATTTTTTTTTTAATAGAGTAATACCCTTCTAAGAGATTCATCTATTTCTCCAAAGCATATGCAACTATATAGTCTTCAAATAAGGGGATATCAAGGTTAACTTGTATCTTAAAGGGTGTCACACCTCTAAAATAGCTTCTTGTTGAAGGTCCTTCACCTACTGTCGACATTCGTTAAAGGATCTAGGTGAAGTTGTCAATCATCTAATTCTTCTTTCACACAAGATGTTCCTCGAGAAACATTTTGAAAGGATCTCATGCTCCATAATCTATATTTTATTCTTCCATGTGAGATTTCTTGGGCCAACAAGAGTGGTCTTCTCCAAGTGAAACTAGCTCGATACCCAACTCTATATAACCTGACCTCGTCGAGGACATGCATTGAGAAATAAAAAGGGGAAGACTGCTCGGATACCACTCATCTACATTGTGTTGAGAATGAAATGAGATACAAACAAAACTATATAATATAACACAAAAATACAGTGAAACTGAACTTCTATTAATGAACCAAATAGTAGAATACTATAGAACACAAATTGTCTAGAATGATGGTATCTTGTCTCTGAAGAGAAAGAGATGTTGGCTACACTCATTTGCAAAAATATAATACAATGGGCCACAAGAAACATAAATAAATAAACCTAAAGGTACAAACCCTAACCCTATGAGGTGAAGCACCAAAAGGTTTGTGGGCCACAAGGTAGTTAGTTGATGTGTCAAGTTCCTCAGGTTGCAACATCTGCATACAATATCCATTTGGGGAATCTGTGTTGATCTATTTGCCTGACAGGGACAAGAATCAACCTCCTAGGGTATTCTTGAAATATTAATCAAGATTTTCATCTATGTTTTATAGAGGTGGTACTCCTCTTTCTCACTCAAATATTCAATATATTTACTCAAAACATGGATTCATTCATTTGTAACATCAACACCTATGAGTGTATCAGCTGGTCAAATAACTAAATAGATAAACTATAATAGAAAGATAATAATATCACATGCAATAATAGAATTACTACATTCATTCCATCACATCTATTATTTCAAGTATTGAGAAAAATATTTTGAAGCAAGACTCATAGATAAAAAAACTAAGACTGATTGCCTTAGAGATCTTTAAGTGATTTCATTAATTTATAATCATTAGATGCATACAAGAAACATGCACGAGATCTCATTGCTTTATAAAAAATTCTGAAACCACAAATGCTATGAACTCCTGGAATAGCTCTTTGTGAGAGTAAAAAATAATTAATCATAGATGTTGAAGTTCGAATAAAGTGTTTTCCTATCACAAAACACAGTGTTTCTAATACTTAAATGATAAAATAAAATTCATTCGTCCAAATGGACTAGGATGGGGCTCTCGTGGACCAAATAAAATAGTATTGATACCCTAGAAGACAAGGAGAAATGAAGTCAAAGATCAACTTTATGAGTAAACAATAAACCAATAAAGTTGGATGATTCACGCACTGGGAAGAAAATAAGGGAAATACTTCAAAATGAAATTCACTCACAAAATAGTAGAGGAATGGCAAACAAATGGATCTCTCTCTCTCTCTCTCTCATATCCCTTCGACATCGAGGTTTTCATGTATTTATACCTAGGATTTGGTCCTTCTTAGAATAACTACTTCTTGGTAATTATTATGGGTTAACTATTTGTGTCAATCATGTCTTGAGCCATTTTTCAATATATTCCTTCATTGTCGAGACAATGATATATTGTTTAACCCTCAACGAGAATATTTCTTCCTAAATTTCTTCACATTCGAAATGCAATTGTTTGACTGATCACAAGTGGTCTTCATTTTTATTTACAAAAGTGGATTTTCCATGAATATTTAATCACACCCAACTACCTGTCTAGTTATAACAATATAATATTTTATAAGTTGTGGACCTTCGACGTCTTTAACAATTTCTAGTGCTTTAAATAATGTACTACTTATTTTGGCATTTAAATTTGTACATGTGGCAATTACATCTCATAACATGTGTATCCTTACCACCCAGCCTACTTTTAAATATTTTTTCTATGGTATGAAGGAAACTATTGTTGGTTTCTATGATAATCACTTAAACTAGAAACCCATGCAATAAAGGCACTTAGAGCATTCTTATAAAAAGCTTCATCATGTTCCAATTCCTTTTTCAAATATTCAATGAAGTTGGTGATCCTTTGTGACAAATTTCTTAGGCTTGAATTGACTTCCAATACTTTTGAAATAATATTAAGTCACTTATTAATATTTTTTGCGACATACAATCTAATTCTTCTTAGTAATTTGGCGGTTTTTATCACATTTGTAGATGTCACGGGTGTACTTGGTGGAATTTGATCTGGAGAAATAATAGTCAGTGGTTCTACAAAAAATGGTTTGGTACTCAATGCATCCTCACGTTCATTTATTATTATTTTCAACCTGATAATTTCTTAATCCTGTTCTGAAATGGAATGGGTAAGAGCATCTCTGGTAGTGATGTGTAATTTTAGGAGTCCTGAGGGTCTAACTCCTAAGACATCAACCTCAGAATTCCACGTCTGAGTTATTTTCTTATTTTTCACTTGGACCTTTTCTATTTGCAACTTTTTTCTCTTCTTTATTATATTGTGCATTATGCAGTGTCAATAACTACTCTTCAAAAATTGTTGGCTCTTCTTGACCAACTCCTCTATTGTTAGTCAATTTTCAACAATCTGAAGGGCTACCCAATCAGATACAATGGTACTATCGATTTCCATGTTGGTTGTGTGGATGCCAAAACAAAAATATTTCAAAACCAACATCTCAACCTCCTATGAGGTGGTGGAAATATTACCCTATATCATAGATATATTACCCGATGTTTTAAGCCTTAGAAATAAAGCACATTAGACCCTATGGCTAAGAATCTAAGCATGAATATTTATTTATGATTTGACAATATTTGATTTTTATTGTATTTTACAACTTATATTATTTTGTAAATTGTTTTTTATGCAAAAATTTTAAAGATATAGTTAGTGTATGACTTAAAAGTACAATCACTAAAACAAATATAAACTAAAATTATATGTTATTTTAGTTAGTAAAAAAGCGATTTGACTGGTAAAGTCTACAAAGGTATACATACCTTACCCCCCTTTGGATTTGAACCTGTGACCTTTTAAGAGGAAACACATGTTCTTAACCATTAGGCCCACTCAGACTGTATGTGAAAAGATTACTCAAGAATAAATGATTAAAGAAGCAAAATTTAAACTAAAAATAAAAAGAAAGAAAAGATTATGTATGTGAAATATAAATACAAATGTTTAATTATTTTTGTATTTTTATGTTTTCTTTAAAATAATATAATACAAATTAAATAAAAAATAAAATAAAAATTATATATAAATTAAAAGAGTGAATAACTAGAAATATTTTTTTATTTTTAAAATGTTATATTGAAATTCAAATGGGTTAGATCCAATGGTAAAAATAATAAGTTTTTCATCAAATGAGTAAGGTTCATTGGTTCATTCCAATGATGATAGCTTAACCTAGAGCCATGAAGATACATTGAAGTAATGAGATCATTTGAAAAGTTTTCCATTAATCTCCATCGTGATTCGTGATGCGAGAAACGTCATAAAGCAATCGCCTGAAGCATTGTTTCAAGTTTCCCATCTTGAATGCTTGCACCTCCAACAGCACATCAACCAAAACTGAAAATTCAGCTCTGTCGCCCATCATGTAGATCCCAAGGTTAAGGGGATAATAGTTGGCTGCAACAGGTTGATGTATTTTCAGATCCCAATCTGTGCTATAATCCCTCACCGATTTATGAAATCGTTTCCATTAGAATCTCACTTAATTGGCAGTCATATTTGTTGTCATTCCAGTTATCAATTCCTTTCCAACAGCATCATCGACTGGAATGGAACAAACAGCGAATTACACTTATGTATGTTCATATCTCAATTGTAGAATCTCCTAGAGGTACACGCTGCTTCTATATTTGTTCTACACTCATCCCACTCTGAATTAGTTGATCCACTACCTGATGACTTGAGGGTTTCCCTCCTCTCTTTATGCATATACAACAGGTTTCAAACGGTTTTATCAGCTCTTGGCATATCTAAAGAAATAAAACAAGCTTTGTCCAGAAAATCACTTTGAACAGATGAAACGAGCCGACGATCTATATGTCTTTGTGATAAGCCACGATGACTGTCATTACCATCATCGAGGGCCAGGAATAACTCATAATCAGTCTTATTAAAGTCATGGTGGATTCCACCAATATTCCCATTAGCTTTATGGCCTTCAACGATTATTGTTTCCCAGAAGACTAGGGTTGATATCCTTGGTCTTTTATCCTCATAATCTAGTTCATTCCACCTGTGTATATACGATCGAACACATGAGAAACATCACTGAAAATAGTTGGCTTTAACTCTATAACATCTTCCATCAAAAACTTGATATCTCCACGCTAGAAGCCGATTGATGTACTTTTATAAATGCAGTATTCTTCAATAACCCGATCAAATACAGATCAAATAGATGTGTTGGAGAAAAAAAGTGAATATATGTTTCTGTCACTTCATTGGTAAAAACCCATTTTTCAAGTGCCTGTTGATCAAGTATAAAAAACTTATCACAACAAAAGAAACGAACTATTGGAGTAATTCCTCCCACTTGACCAAGTTGATACTTGATAGGAATCATAAATGCACTATTTAAGATAGGTGGATATGCATTTATTAGGTAGGTGAGAAGATGGAGTGTTGTAGAGAAATATCTAGTTTTATGTATTTGCAATTTAGTTTTTCATATGAATATGGAGAAGAGCTTAACAACTTCATTGTTGTGTGTGTATGCTCTATTTGCAAATGCATGCCTCTGCTTGAATTTGAACATGGTATGAGAGAAGGATTAAGACTCTTCAAGGATAGGAGAGCAATTTGTAGGTTGCAAAGCAATTTCGAGCTTGGTTAAACCGCAACACGAAGAAGAGCAATGAAGACAACGTTGGTGCAGAAATCCGAGGAAGAAAAAGTTTCAAAATTTTGATTTTTTGGAGTTGGTTGATACCAGCTAGTGTATAGGGCATAACCAACCTAGTCTTCGCCCCTAGAGAATGAACAAGGCGCGATCACCTTGAGACTTACGCACAAAAAATTTATGGGTTTGGTTGCCATTGCCTCTGAGGCAAGGTGCGACCCCGTTTGGACAGAAGCTTTTGGTCGGATTTTTAAGCAAGATAAAGTCAAGATCTAAATAAAAAACAGGGAGCTGACTTCCAGTAGTAGATCAATGACATCTAGCAGCAATATGGCACTGTCACGAAGACCGATTTTAACAGGAAAGAACTATGATGTATGGTCTATCAAGATGAAAAATTTCCTCTGGTATGAAGATTGTTGGGAAGTAGTAGTTAACAAATTCAGAGAACCAAATCTGGTCGATCTATAAGCAATGGAAAATGCATAGATAAATATTGTCAGAGAACTCAAGAAAAAGGACACCAAATCCCTATGGGTTAGAGGAATATATTTTCCCCAAAGTAGCAGTAGGAAATCATGCCAAACAAGCATGGGATACTTTTTAAACTGCCTATCAAGGAACGGATAAAGTCAAAAATGCAAAGTTGCAGAAACTCGTGAATATTTTTTAGACTCTTCAGATGAAGGATTCAGATTTTGTGGATCATTTTATGACCAATGTCACTAGCATCAGCAATCAACTACGCACGTATGGAGAATAGATTCAAGATCAAAATGTTGTTGAGAAGGTACTCCAAAGCCTTCTTGATAAGTTTAATATTGTCATGGTCGTCATAGACTATTCAAAAGAATTGTCAACACTGAAGGTTGATGAACTCATAGGATCTATGTTGACCCATGAGAATAGGTTCAGTCGAAATAATGAAACTTTGGCGAACACATTTTAGTATGAAGCCTCCATAAGAAGAGGTAGAGGTCAAGGGACTAGAAGCGGAGGCAGACGAGGCAGAGGACGCTCTCAAACAGGAGAGAGGTCAACTTCATAATGTTCATAATAGACTGAACAATCGGAAAATCCACAGAGATACTCTTAGAACCAAAGGGGGATAGGCAGAAATTTCAATCAGTAAAGGTGGACTGACAAATCAAGGATCCAGTGTTATTATTGCAAGAAATTGGTCACTACGAAAGTGAATGCTGAAAGAAGCAAGTAGATCTGAATAAGGGCAAAGCAAATGTTACCAACACTGAGGAAGGAACATCTAAATCAATGCTCTTCTCATGCAAAGTCACAAAAGAAGAAGGCAATAGCCATGATCTCTGGTTGTAGAAATCATATGACAAGTAACAAAGAATTGTTTTCTAGTTTAGATAGCTCGGTCACATCTCAAATTAAATTGGGATATGATTATCCAAAGAAAGTTTTGGGAAAAGGTGTAGTTTTTGTATTGACCAAGAAAGATGAAAAGAAGGATATTCTTGATGTTTATTATGTACATGGTCTTAGGCATAATCTGATGAGTGTATGCCAAATGAACAAACATGGTTATAAGGTCATTTTTGAAGGTTCCAAGTGTACAATCTTGGACAAACCACCCAGTAAGAAAATCAAAGGTACAATACAAATGAACAAAAATAAAATGTTTCCTTTGATATTGAGAAATCTTAATTTGTCACAGTCATATGCCCAAAATGTATCAAGATCAGATGAGACTTGGTTGTGGCATCTTAGATATGATCATTTACTATTCAGTAGTCTCATTATTTTACAGAAGAAGTATATGGTCAAAGGTTTTCCCATTATAAATGAATAGAAAAACTCAAGTGAGAGTTGTATTTTGGCCAAACACCAAAGGGATAGTTTTCTCGATGCTTCCTACAGAGCAAAAGAACACCTCATGTTGGTGCATACAAACCTTTGTGGTCTAATGTAAACTCATTCAACAGGAGGAAGCTTTTATTTTCTAACATTCATTGATGATTTTAGCAGGAAATCTTTGGTGTATTTTCTTAAGAACGAATCAGAGACATTTGAAAATTTTTAGAGAATTTAAATCTATGACATAGAAACAGAGTGGGAAGTACATCAAAGTACTCAGATCCGATCGAGGAGATGAGTATGATTCCAAATAATTTGTGGCATATTGAAAGAAGCATGGAATCAAGAGACAGTTTACCACAAGATACACTACACAACATAATGGAGTAGATAAAAGGAAGAATCAAACAATAATGAATATGCCCAAAGGTATGTTGAAGGACAAAATTTTTTCAAATGAATATTGGGGTGAAGCGGTGGCATGCTCAGTTTATATTTTGAATTTGTCACCAACCAACAGTGTGAAAAATCAAGTCCCTCAAGAATTTTGGAGCGGTATGAAGTTTAGTGTTTCGCATTTTAAATTTTTTGATTCTGTGACTTATGCTCATGTTCATGAAGAGATGAGGACAAAACTTGATGATAGAAGTGAAAAATGTATATTTATTGGATATAGTGAGCATTATAATGCATATAAGTTGTACAATCATATTACTAAGAAGTTGATAGTAAGAAGAGATGTTAAATTCTAAGAAGATAAATCTTGGATAACCAAACAAATGAAATAATTGTAGATCATATTCCTTCTATTAAGGAAGATAAACAGGTGAAATCTACAGGACAACAAGCTTCTCCACCAAGACTTCCAAGATTGCAAGTACAAGGCCAAGGAGAAAAATATGAGCATAGTTCTTCTTCTTCTAATAATAATGATTTCGATCCCACTATACCAAATTTAAGGAACCAAAAAACAAGAAGCTTGAGATAAATTTATTAGAAGAATAATGGCATGGATCAACAAGCACATTTTTCTTTTTTATCCTATCAACCAGTATATTTTGAAGAAGAAGTCAAAGTAGAAAAATGGGTTCATTCCATGAACACATAAATTTAATCAATTGAAAGAAACAACACATGGGATCTTGTAGATCTCCCTACAGGTAAAAAAAGCATTGGAGTTAAATGGATTTATAAGACAAAATTCAGTTAGAAAGGAAAAATGGAGAAGAACAAGGTAAGAATTGTAGCAAAAGAGTTTTCTCAACAACCTGGTATTGACTATGGAGAAACATTTTCTCTAGTAGCATGTTTGGATACTGTCAGAGCAATTTTGGCAGTTGCAACCCAAAGAAAATGGCCAGTCTATCAAATGGGCGTTAAATCAACCTTTCTAAATGGCATTTTAGAGGAAGAACTTTATGCGGATCAGCCACCAGGATTTCAGATCAGAGGTAAAGAGTACAAAGGGTACAAATTAAAGAAATAATTGTACGGTTTGAAGCAAGCTCTGAGATCTTAGTACAGTCGCATTGACTCTTATTTTCTCAAAAATGGGTTCAATAGGAGCAGCAATGAGACCACTCTTTAAAACAAAATAGACCAGGAAAGTAATATTTTGATAGTTTGTCTCTATGTTGATGACATGATTTATACAAGTAATTTTTTGTTGAATGACTTCTAAGAAGCCATGCAAAGTGAATTTGAAATGACTGATCTTGGTCTTATGAAATATTTTTTTGGAATTGAAGTTGAGAAATATGCAAAAGGAATTTTTATTTGTTAGTAAAAATATGCCACATATATTTTGAAAAGGTTCAAAATGAACAAATGCAAGCCAACAGATACACCAATTGCAATAGGTACATAACTAAGTAAACAATATGAAGGAACAGAAATTGATTATACTTTGTATAAGAGGCTTGTAGGCAGCCTCATGTATCTTACAGCTACCCGATCAGATATCATATATGTAGTGAGCTTAATTTTGATATTTATGGAAAATCTCAAACTCTCTCATTAGAAAGTTGGAAAAAGAATTTTGAGGTATATTGCAGGTACAACAAATTATGGAATTTGATATTCCAATTCAGAATATGACTCACTTGTTGGATGTACACATAGTTATTTTGTAGGTAGCGTTGATGATAGAAAAAGTACTTCAGGGTACACATTTCATTTGTGTACAGGTTTAATTTCATGGACTTCTAAGAAACATCCCATCATCACAATATCTTCAGCAGAAGCAGAGTATGTGAAATCAACTTCAACATCATGTCATGTAGTTTGGTTGAGAAGGATCTTTAGTGATCTTACACATGAAGAGAAGGATCCAACTCCTATATTTTGTGACAATAATTCAACAATTGCATTATCTAAAAATCATGTGTTTCACCACAAGAGTAAACACATTGACACTCATTATCATTTGATTCACGACCTTGTCAACGATGGTATCATTGTGATACAATTTTGTGGTTCGAAAGAACAATTAGCAGATATATTCACCAAGCCATCGGGAAGAAATGCTTTTGAATTTCAGAGACATCACTTAGGCATTGTTTGTGTTGATTTTTGTAATGGTCAAAATTAACGAGGAGTGTTAAATGGAGTAATTCCTCTCACTTAATTGACCAAGTTGATAGTTGATAGGAATAAAAAATGTACTAGATAAGATAGGTGTATATGCATTTATTAGGTAGGTGAGAAGATGGAGTGTTCTAGAGAAATATCTAGTTTTATGTATTTTCATTTTAGTTTTTCATATGAATATGGAGAAGAATTGAACAACTCCATTGTTTTGTGTGTGTGCTCTATTTTCAAATGATTTCCTCTACTTGAACTTGAACAACTATTGCCATAAACTCATATCGAAGAAATATCAAAACAATGGTTGTATACATTCTCTTATTGTAACTTTCATCATTAATCTCACTCTGTTGCAGAAATACCCTAGCTCAAGCCAATAATACTCTCCAAGCACACATGTGGATTACCTCTAAAGTTACCCAACGCTAAAATTGTTCAATATTTTGAAACTGTAGACATGGTGTCTAGTAACGTTTTAATTTTATGTAAAAACATATGAACTTGAATATGAACTTGATTATGGAACAATTGAGACCTACTCATTATTATTGAATTTGTAATATGACCTATGAATAGCCTCCCAAATGACATTGTTGCACTAATTACAATATCATGATACATCAAAGACCATTTTGATCATTTTTCATGAGAGTGTTCGACTGCAAGGTTCCTCAAGTACTAGAAATGAATGCATCCTTTGATTTAGTTTCTCCATTTTTTATGACATATAATATTGGATCAATTTCATCTTAAAGATTGGATTTTATTGTGAATGAGAATGGTGCATCCATGCTTGAACTGTTTTTTTTATCTATGCTCGTGGGATATTCCTTCAAACCATCGACTTTTAACTTGCCTTCTTGACACTTCACTTTGTTTGAATGGAGTATCATTTGTCTACAAGAGCTTGTTGGAAGATGTAGTTCTCCAAAAAAATAATTATAGACGAGGAGCCTACGATATGGTTCCCACGCCCTTTTTAATCCTTTGTGTCATGCCTTGTCAACACATTGCATAACCCAAAATAGCCGGTGCGACCAAAGGGTAAATGGAACACAATTAACCAATTAGGTTTCCCATGATGCTTATGTATTTGCATGATATAACTCAATCTTTAATCATAACGATATTTTAATTTTACTTTTGATATGGCATGGGGACATGCCAAAATCATAACCTCAAAAAAGAAACATGGTATAAAATTTATGTCATAATTAGAACATTGGAGAATGAGTCATGAGATATATCTTGGAAAGTGAGACATGTAAACATATAGAAGTAGTATGTTGGGTATAATATAAAATTATCTAAAAGTTATAATGGTCTTAACTAGATTTCAAAAATCATAAAATTATCTAAAAGTTATAATGTTTTTAATTAGATTTCAAAAATATGTACTCTCATAAAAGAGGTATATGATAACAAAGAGTGATATAAGAGGATCCAAAAAAATATTGCATCAATATGCTAATCACGAGTGTGAAAAATGAAAGCATTAAAAATGTGAGGAATGTGAGAATGGGCCATTTGTAATGATAGTCTTGAGAATCATGATAATTCTTCTAAGTATTTTCTCAATTTCGCCAAGTATTTCATCAATTTTGTCAGCAATGAGTATTGAACCTCTTACATGTCCAACATGCATAGCTATCCAACAATTGTCATTGTTATCCATTAACAATGCTTATCATAATTTCCAAAATATTCTGAATGGAAAACAATATGAAGACATCATCTTTAAAAAATGTACTAGCAGCTCAGGGAGGGTACGCACCACTTTGCACAAGCAATATGAATTCAAGGGCATCCTGGAAATGCTTTGTCGGCTGAGAACTGTTGACCAAAATGGTGATCAACATGCTGCATCTCTTGAACTTTCTAAATTTTGTGAATCCTTCTTGCTTGAGCTTCTTTTTCTTTTTTGTTGATATATTGTTTGAGTTCTTTCAATATTAATAGGGGTTGATCATCCTCATCGTCTCCTCCAACACAACCTTCATTTTTCTCTTCTATAAACATTTGATTCGTATTTATTTTGTGCAAAGGAGAAACTCCTACGTGTATGGGGAACAAAAGAAGATTGAACATTGGTTGCATATTTACCTCTTTGTCGTGTTATGTTTTGTTGCCGCTGAGTGTTGGAAATAACCTCAGAGACCAAATCATCATTACATGGTTGTTTTTCCTTTTTCTTTGGGGTATTTGGGTCATTATCACTAGTTCCTTTAGCAATCCTTGTAAAAAGGTTTCTATATCTTAGAGATGCCAAATATTGTGAAAACAACTCCCCATGATCAAAACCTCGGTGAGGTTGTGTTTCCTTCATATTAAATGTGTTTAGAATTTCAATTATTTCTAACAAGTGGGAGTCATTTCTTACTATTACATTGGAAAAACGAAAGGGAAATTAGATAAATTGCCTCTCTCTCTTTCTGTCAAAAATGATAGACCATGATTTATATTATCTATAGATCTCTGCAACAATATACCTATCACAAAAAAATGGTGGGAGGGGGAAAGGGATTCCATCGTGACCATATAACCTGGTGTAGGTATGATCTTCTTTATGTACATAAAATCCATTTCCTTTCAGAAAATCCATTGCTTCTTGGGTTATCCTTATTGGTGCCTCTCCAATCAACATAAATCTAAATTCTTTCATAAAACTACCTTGAATAAGAAAAGAATGGAATGGTTCCTTATGCTTCTAAATCACAGGGTACCAAAATTGAACTGGTTCATTCTCAACATCCAAATTACTTCTTAGAGGTAAACCCTCAAACACATTATAATAGGCGACAACCAGGACCAAATACATAGTCACGAAGAATCTCTATTTTTTAAAATAATTAAATAGATAAAAGGAAATCACATTTGATATTTCCTCATCCCATTCGAAGATAGCTTCCTTTCAAAAATAAAAATGCAATGCATATAAAAATGACCTCGGGATATGAGAAGTGGATTCTCATCCCATAAATCGTGCAAAAAACCATGAAAAATCTAGATACGACTCTGCCAACATATTTATCTCGATGGTTGAAAGATCAACTCACACTTCTGCAGAGGGAACCATGAAATACTTTAGAAAATTAATCCCACCTCCCTAGGAATCCATGAAATAATCAGTGTCAAGAAGCCTAATACTTTTGTTGGACACAGGAAGTCGAAGTTTTCTTTTAAATATCTTGGGAGTTAGTGGAATAGGGTTCTTCCCTTCGAAAACTACTCGAATTGTTCTTCTTTTCTAATCAAATCTTCGACTACACTAGGAAACTATCTCCATAAAGTCAAAGACTTCAGGAATGCAACCAACATTAAATAAGTTATTCGTCCATATTTTGTTATTTTGCTTGTGTTAAGGAGTTAGACTCTGAAACCATTGATATGCCATAGACCAATAAAACTCTTTATCTTGGCACACGAGAGAGTTAATTGTATCCCCACAAAAAACATATTTCCTCCTTATACCTACCATATTTATTATTCTTCCAAGCCACTTGGATATGTGACACTAAATTACGAAGCTCAAGTTTCTTAAAAGATATGTAAATGAATAACATTTACTAAAACATCCCTTCAACATGTACAAATATCCTTTGAAATATGGAAACCCTAAATGGAAGTTACTTTGAAAAATAAGTGGTTCATGGGAAAATGGGATAATTAATTCACATTAACCGTGTATCGCTTCCCTTTACCTTGCAAATCAGAACTATTAATGAATCATAAATGACCCCTGAATAGTGTGCAAAGAACAAAATATGGATGGAGATTTCACTAAGTATAGATCATGGAGAGAGATCAATCCCTTTAGAAACTAGTTGTGTGGAAGTGTAATTGTGCAGGAGATGTAAAGTATGTGGGAGTGTGGGGGTCAAAGATATGGAGAGTTCTTAGGGTGGGAAATATGGAGTTCTCTACACAATAGTTGTGTGGAAGTGGATATGTGCGGAGGTTCTATTTGTGCGGAGGGGAAGTTTGTGCAAGTTCTTCACACTACATGAAATAAACTAAGTGTTGTAATGTGTGGAGCATGGCCAGTGCTAGAGGAAGGTCTTGTGTGGGATGCAGGTGATAGTTATGAAAAAGGGAATCTTCACACAAAGTAAGGAATCTCGCTCAAGTATGAAAAATGACTAAGTATAAAGAATTTTTTCCTTATGTAGGAGCATGATGGAACATAAAACAAATGGAAGGGGGAAAGATTATACATGTGGGTAAATTCAAAAAATAAAAGGTGATACATGAAAATGGGTCAACATTCTAGTAGCTCATTGGAAATATCTAATCAAGATGTACATTTATTGGCAAGTCCTGGGTATGCCATGGAAACCATAGGCCCCTGAATGGCAAAAAAACAACGTTTGGGGCCTCAAAATGGACCCAGAAGTTTAGGAACCAAAAATCATAACAAAAATGGCCAAGATGGAGAATTGTGATGAGTCAGTGGAAGAGGTGGGTGGCCACCAATATGCACCTAGATCATTGAAAAGGAACTTTAATAATTTTTTATAACAATGTTTATTTTGGCATCTAATATGGGCATCTACATATGGCATAAAATTTCTTGAACAAACACTTAAATATAGTTATTAAGTCCTACAACATTTGATTTTATCCTTGATATCTCATAATCAGCTATGAATATTTTTGTTTCCTTCAATGGTGAAAATTATTGGCCATTTCTTCATTCTTCTACCAACACTTGGGGTATTTTATTCATTTTTTATAGTAATCTTCATGCTGCTCTTGATTTCTGGTGACAATGGTTGATACATGTCTTGAATGAACATTGACATATATCATCCTCTCTTTAAGCATAGTGGATGAATTGATTCACTCATTGTTTAATTAACATGGTTTCACTTCTTGGAGCACTCTAAAATTCACCATTGAACACTGATTTTAAATGATAGTAATTTTCTTTAAATACATAGTGGTAAATGTGCCTTGAATTTTGGTACCTCTCCTTAACTCTCAATCATTGTTGATACATTGGATTGAGCACTATTGCAATTATAAATTATTTCACCATTGTGTGGGATCATTTAAATCTGATAATATGCTCTGAGTATTGTTAAAGGATCATTGTCCCATTGATTATAATCTTCTCTAGATGTATGATGGTGAGTGTACTTTTAGTGCTGGAAATTTCATTTTTATGATTATTGTTGACATATGAATCTCCCATTCTAAGCACACTCGGTCAAGATAATGCACTAGTAACCATTGTTGAATGGTACAATCAGTGCTCACAACAAATGATATAACTTTGTTGTCAAAATGTTGTAAATATGGTGTCCTTATTATCCTCTAGTAGAAGCAATATATTTTGTGTTTCTTTGATCAATCATCACAAGCACATAACTCTTGGATCATGATATGTTGATGTTAACAATAAGACTCTTGAATATTGAGATGAATGGTCCATATAATTTCATGATAACATTTAGCAAGACTTGCATTTTACTTTTCCAGGCATAATCTTGAAATAACACACTTGTCTAAGTTAAACACCTCTAAAACTTGTTCAAAAATTGATCTACCTATTCACACACTTACACTTTCTTCATCTCCCTAAGAATAGCGAGTATCGAGATTAATAAAGTCTTTTTCAATTCAAGATAGAGATATTCTTTCATTTACTACACGACCTAGCTTAGTTTGACCTTTAGGGATTCCCCCCTTGATGTAGGATACCCTTCTTGAGTGTAAAGTGTAGGGGAGAGTTGGTGAGGTGACAATGGCCAACCTCCCGAGTTCCACAAATCTAGCACCCATGTTTGGGACTTTGAGCTAAGGTGTTGGTTTGTAAGGTAACACTAAGAAAGTGGATGATGAAAATAACTATTTCAGAGAATTCCCTTGCTATGAGCACATTAAGACTTAATTCTACAATATTTCTAACATTGGTGTTCTTCATAACTTGTTAATTCATGAAAATCAAAGAGAGTTAGGAAAGTTTATATGCAATATTTGAATTAGAAAAATAAAATGTTAAATTCAAGATCAACTAGTTATCAAATTTCTTAAGGTCCAATAGACTAAAGTTGGTCTTAGTGGATGGTAATTATCATCATCACCATTACCATCATCATAAACCTTTGATAATTTTAATATACTTCTCAAGGTCATAGGGGTGCCTTGCTAAAATGGAAATATCATCAACATATATTAACTAAATTTATTTAATATAAAATAAATCATTAATAAATTTAAATACAATCCTTATTGATGATGATGATGATGATTGTTGTCATCCAATGAGACCAACTTCGGTGTATAATATCTTAAGAAAAATGGTAAGGATAATTAGTTTTCTTTAAAATTTTATTTCTAGGCTCAAAAGGATTAGAAAGAAGCTTTCATAATTCTTTGTAGTTTTGATGATTTTAGGAAGGTTGTTATTGTTACAAATATTTTGAAATTGAGATCTAATGCAGGAATATGTAGGACATTATAAGAGAAAGTTATTCTTCTTAGTATCACAAAGATGGAAATTATTTTATCCTCCAATGGTTTAATAATTTTCCAATACCCTCTTCACTATGGAGGTCATGGAAGTTCATTCTTATTTTAGAAATATTTATTTTCTCTTTAAGCTAGTTATAACTTAAATATACTTTTGATCTTCAAAATTTGGGTTAATGGCCTCTTTATAGTATATTGATTTTTTACCCTTTATTTCTTTATCGTACCAAAAATTCTCCTTAAATTTAGATATGATGGTATTTTTAATGGCATCAGTATTTTGTAGAGTGATGTCCTCTATTCTTCAACGATTTAGACAAGCCTTATGATCTTTATGCCATCCCTTATTAATTTGTAGGTGACTTAGACTAGAGTTTGTAGCAATCTCAACAAGTCTCTTGTCTTTCATGTTAGTTGTCTTGCTCTTGTATATTAGGTACCTAGTGATAGCCACAATCTCAATTGGGAATTATCAACTTCTACAGGATATGATGTATTTCTTTTATTTGTAAGATTATAAATTATAAAATGATTATGTATTTTATACATCTTCATCCACAACTCTTTAGATATGTTGCAACCCCAAAGTTCACATCCATATAAGATAAAGGAGCAACTAGAGTATTAAACAAGATTATTTTTTTCTCACAAACACAAGTCAATTAATTTACACATATTTTCAAGAACCAAATAGGTTTTCCACCATCAATTAATCATTTTCTCAATGTTATAGTTTCAGTTAAAATCCTGTCATCAAGGTTGACTCCTAGATATTTGTATGAAGTTACTTTGTCTAGGTTGTTATTCTCATACATAAAATTAAGACAAGTGATCCTTTTGGATTTGAGTATCATAGCCTTAGTTTTGTAAGTGTTTATTGACATACCTATGTTAGAACAAAAATCTCTAAGAATTCTTAGTTGCTTCTGCCAAGCATGCCTCTAACTTGTCATTGTGAATGCCAAAACGGGTAAAGGATAGGGGACAACCTTACTTAAGTACAGTATTACAATCAATTTCTTCTTACCAACCTCAATATTAATTTCATTTATTTTAATAATCTTTAAGTAATTATGTCTATTTATTATTATTATTTGACTTATGTATAATGGTAGTGCATTTATAAATCAAAATGAAAATAAAATTGAAATCTATATTAAGAAAGATCAATTATTAATTATCATAATGTAAAATATATATATATTAATAAAATTCATCTATTTTAAATTTAAATATGGTAAACTATAATATACCAGATATAAAAAGTATGCAGAACAGAAATAAAATGCTAGAAATGGCAGAATAACAACAATATAACCAGAACAATCACCACAATAACACTGAAATGGTATAAGAATAACAACATAAATAACACTTTGATTCTGAGAGAAATGTTCACGGGCCTCTTCGAGGGGGCAACCTCCAGTCGAGCAGAGCTCTATTACAATAATATCCAAGCTAGGGTTCTCATAACCTCGACTCCTATTTATACTAAATAGGTCTATCAAAAGAAGCATCTATAACAAGATCCTTCTATAAGTGGAAGCTTCTATTAGGTCTTCTTACATTTGACTTATTCTATTTTATTGCAAGGCCTTATTAATATTTACCTTTATTAAATCCAAATATATTGTTCTACCTATGTGCGGATTAGGACCCTAACATGTCCTCCCCCTTAAAAACAACCTTGTCCTCAAGGCTTGAGATGTGGAAATTGCTACAGAATGGTAGTTGGTTCCCAAGTGGCATCTGTTGAAGTTGTATCTTTCCACTGGAATAACACTTCCTTGATAGTTATCTGACGCAGGTGATGCTCACGCTGGCCCAAAACTGCTTGTGGCTATAGCCAAATGGATCCTTCTTCAGCTAACTCGGGAAGGTTGGTTTGAATTTGGCACTTAGTTCCAATCACCTTATTTAAGCATGAAACATGAAAAACAGGATGTAGCTTCGAATGACTGGGCAAAGCTAACTGATAGGCCATCTGTCCCACACGCTTGAGAACAATATAAGGACCTTAAAATTTGGGCGCTAACTTCTAACAATGCTCAACCTTGAGGGAATTTTGCTTGTAAGGTTGCAGTGTAAGAAACACATGATCCCCTTCTACAAATTGACATTCAGAGCGACCTTGATCTGCTTGTTGCTTCATGTGATTTTGTGCCATGACCAAATTCTCTTAGAGGGTACGGAGAATAACCTCTCGAACTGTAAGTGTTTGATCAACCGCTTGGACCTTCGAGACACCAAGTAAGTATGAGAGAACTGAAGGTGGCTTATGTCCATATACCGCTTCAAAAGGACTCATGTGTGTAGCTGTATGGTATGAAGTGTTGTACCACCATTCAGCTAGGGATAACCATTGAGCCCATTGATTTTTCTTTTCCAAGGAAAAACACCTCAAATATGTTTCCAAACACTTGTTGACAACTTCCGTTTGACCATCAGTCTGGGGATGATAAGCTATGTTGAGATGCAATTAGGTGCCTTGTAGCTTGAATAGTTCTTGCCAAAAATTGCTTGTGAAAGTTGGGTCGCGATCATAAACAATAGAGTGTGGCATGCCATGAAGCTTGAAGACTTGATCCATGAAAATTTGAGCCACCGTGGATGCTGTAAACGGGTGTTGAAGAGCGCAGAAATGAGCATACCTGGAAAGGCGATCAACAACCACCATGACGACTGATTTATTTCCCGATTTGGGTAAGCCTGTAATAAAATCCATAGACATATCCCTCCAAATAGTAGGTGGAATCAGAATAGGTTGTAGTGTGCCCAGAGATTTGACTGTTTCTCCCTTGTTGCCTTGACACACATCACATTCAGCAAAAAAATTATGAATGTCCTGTTTCATACCATCCCAGAAAAAAGAACGTTTGACCCTGTCATAGGTTTTGGTGAACCCGGAGTGCCTCACTATGGGTGTAGCATGAAGCTCAGAAAGTATCGTGGATTTAAGCTTTGATTTTTTACTTAAATACAAACGGACTTTGTATCGAAGCTCATCATGGAGCCAAGAGTACCCTGGGGAAGATGGAGCATTGGACTGCAATTGTTGGATCAGATGTGAACTTTTAGGATCTTGTAGCCATTCCTAGTGAATGGCTTGGAGCCAATCTGGTACAATGAAGGAAAGAGAAAAAAGGGATCCTTCGTCTTCATATTTTTAGGAAAGTGCATCTGCAACCACATTGTCTTTTCCTTTCTTTTAAATGATCTCATAATCATATCCAAAGAGCTTAGTCACCCATTTTTTTTGCTCCATGGAGGAAATGCGTTGTTCCATAAAATACTTGAGGCTTTGATGGTTTGTCTTAATTTGGAAGCGTTGCCCCAATAGATAAGGGTGCCACAGATCAACAACATGCAGAATAGCCAACATTTCCTTTTCGTAGATTGATTTTCCTAGATTTATTTCAGATAGTTTCTTGCTGGTAAAGGCCAAAGGCTGACCCTCTTGCATAAGGACAACACCAAATCCTTTCCCTGAAGCATCACATTCCAAGACAAAGGTCTTTGTGAAATCAGAAAGGGCTAGAACTGGAGTGGTGCATATGGCCATCTTCAAGGTTTGAAAATCTTGAGCAGCGGCTGGAGTCCAAGTGAAATGGTTCTTTTTTAGGAGAGCAGTGAGAGGTGTTGCAATCTTTCCATAATTCTTAACAAACTTGCGATAATAACTTGTTAAGACCATAAATCCACGCAAGCTTTTCAGAGTCTTTGGGTCAGGCCAGTCTTGCATAGCTTCAATCTTTTTAGGATCCACCTTGACGCCATCCTTGCCAACCAGATGACCCAAGTACTCTACTTCTGAGGTGCCAAAAGCACATTTAGACTGTTTCAAGAAAAGTTGGTGCTGAGAGAGTAGATGGAGAAATCGATCCACATGAGCAAGATGGTATGTCCAAGTTTTGCTATAGATGAGGATATCATCAAAGAAAACTAAGACAAAATGACGTAGAAAAGGACAGAAGACATGATTCATGAGTCTTTGGAAGGTAGTGGCCCTCATGAGTTCTAAAGGCAGTCTTGGGAATGTCTACCTCTTTCATACATATCTGGTGGTAGCTCAAACGGAGATCAAGTTTAGTAAAGAATTGGGCGCCACTCAATTCATCCAGGAGGTCATCAATGACAGGAATGGGAAATTTGTCTTTAATGGTAAGTTTGTTGAGGGCACGGAAGTTAGGACACATTCGCCAAGAACCTTCTTTCTTTAGGACCATGACCACATGAGAAGAGTAGGGGCTCGTACTAGGGCGGATAACGTCTATAGTAAGGAGTTCCTGGACCATTTTCTCAATTTCATTTTTTTGGGAAAAGGGGTAACGATACAGACGAATATTGGGAAGAAGGCTTCCAGGTAAAAGGCGAATGGAATGATCATGAACACCACGGGAAGGAGGGAGTCCTTGGGGAGTGGAAAAGACCACTTGATGTTTAGAAAGGATGGCTTTAAGGTCTTGAGGCACTGAGGGTGTCTCTGTTGCTTGTATGGCATGGAGTTGGGAAATAACACCAGAATGACCTTTTTTGAGCATCTTTTCTATGCGATGGGAACTAATGATCTCAGGTGAATTGACGGTGATTCCTTGTAACTTATATTGGTGGACCTCCTAGTCAAATTGCATGGTTAATTCCTTAAAATCCATGAGAATGGGACCCAAAGTCCTTAGCCAGTCTGCACCCAACACAATGTCACAACCGCCCATGTCAATAGCAAACATATGAGATTTCAGGTTGTAGTCACCAATTTGGAGACAGACATTTTCACAACGCTCTCCACATTTCATGGAGCCATCATTGACAATCATGATTTGGAAATTATTGACGACATGGATGTAGCAATGAGTTTCTTGGGCAATGTGGCGATGAATAAAATTATGGGTGATTCCACTATCAACCAGAATGATGACCTTCTGATGCTTGATGTAACTGATTAGCTTGAGGGTTTGGGGAGCGGAGAAGCCAATGAGAGCATTGAGGGAAATGACCGGTTCTACTTTGGGAGGGTCTGAGGGAGGGGTTATGTTAGTGGTTTCAGGTGACTTAGACACAAGGGGAGTTTCAACATCCTCTTCAGAAATATCCTCGGAGATGGCCATAAAAAGATTTTGTTCCTTACACTTGTGGCCTGGGAAATATTTGTCATCACAATTATAACAAAGGCCTTTGAGTTGGCATTCAGCTATTTCAGCCCTGGTTAATTTTTGGATCTTTGGTGGAGTGGAGGGAGTAGTGGGACTTACTGGTTTAGGGTGAGGGATAAAGGAGGGTTTCCGGTTTTGAGAATATACATCCTATTGTGCTTCTTTATCTCTTTTAGTATCCTCCACCCAACTCTAAGAATGAGCCATGAGGACATGGGCCCGAATCTCATCCTTGAAGTCACTGATAAAACACTCTCAGAAAAAGGAATCAGACATGCCCTCTGTCCGAAAATCCAGCCACTCAAAGGCAGCTATAAAGTATTCCACTGTTCCTGATTGCTTCAAATTTTTCAAATGACCAAAATGGTTGATGTCAGTGTCAAAGCGTTCATAAAGATCTGCCACAAAGTGTGTCCAAGCAATATACCCTTGACGGAAAGTTTTTCTCCATTGCCACCATTGCCAACGTTCTTGATCTAGATGGAGAACACCATACTGGAGTTTGTCCAAGTCATATGTAATGTCATATAAAGAGAAATAATGTTCCATTTGGGTTACCCAACTAGTGGGGTCTGAGCCATCAAATTTGGTCACATCCACCCATGGAAGGCATAGGTCACGTTGAAAGTGATGGTGTTGAAAGTTATGGGAATGAGAGGAATGTTCACCTTCAGTATGTGGAGGTAAGTCAAAGGAAGGGTTATCTGTAGGGATATATAGCTTGGTGCAGTGTGTCGAAAAGATAGATTCAAGCTGGGTGGTTAGGTCTTGTTTGATTTCCTCCATTGAGGACTGCATTGTTGTATTGATGGCGACAACATTGGCACTAAGTTGTTTCACTTCTTGTTGGGTCTCGATGAGACTATATTGCAAGGTATTGAAGCGAGCTTCTAAGTCTTGGCTACGAGTATGGGCCATGAGGATGCGGGAACCGAAAATGGGCGGGTGGGGTCAATTTTTTTTCTAAAAAATGATATGTATGTGTTAATGATAAAAAATGCACTGGCATTTTTGCAAGAATGATGCCTAATCTTTTAGGGAACATTTGACTAGCTTCCCTATCTCCAAATCCAAATCTTATTGCACCATTAGAAAGCTTATGATCTGTAGTTAAAAATCGACTATTTGAACGTGCAAAACAGACATTCCACGGCTGCGAAAATTGATTTTTCCCAAAGGCATTTTTTTTCTGGAAATTCTGACTTTCAGTGGTTAATTCACCCAGAAGTCTTCTATGTTAACCACCGAAAGCCTGTTTTAACCAAAATACTTGAAATTTCACCCAAATCAGGAATTTTTGAATCATAATGAGATGAAACCTCTTGGAATAGACAGGTGGTGAATTATCAAGTCAGATCCAATGGTTGCTTTGATGGATAAAGGCAAAGAAGAGGTGTTTTAATCAAGTTTGGTACATTTTTCAAAGGTAAAAATATAGGGATTTTGGCACACTTCAGCAAATTCAAATTTTACCTCTTGGAAAAGTCATCAGTTAGCCTTGGGAGGTTGTTCTGCACTACACCAACAATCAACAGAGATAAATCTGGGATTTGCCTCATTTTGGGGAAGCATCCCACTTCTTTTGCAACTGAATTTTGAATTACTATTTTTAGTATATTTGATCCTTGTTTTCAAGATCTTAGAACTACTTTGTAATGCTATAAAGCTTAGGATAGAAGATGAACCAGGGGTTCGATTTTGGGTTCTATATGTTGCTACTGTAAGAGAGACCTATTCTTATTATATGAAAAATTTCAAGCTTCCTTCAGTTGTGTTGTCAAACTTCTCTTTTCTGTTCTCTGATATCTTATGAGTGAATGTTCTTTATTGATGCTTATTCAATCTGCATGTGACTGTCATCTCACTAATTGATTGATTAATTTGATAATCATAAGTTATTTCCTTAGTCATTAAACCCATTGTGTTGGTTTTATATGAGTATAGTCTGGTTCAATAGCTATTTTCTCCTCCATTTAATCAAACCTTGTCTGACTACATTACTAGAAGGCCTTGTGAGATTTTATATTTCTAGACAGTCTTGAAAACACAGTCCAGTCCCTAGATATTCATCTTGATCCAAAAACCACATCAAATATTAAGAAAATATTTCCCAAAAATAGTTAGTTACCGGACATCTCCGACTTACAGCCTAGGAGAGTTTCCTAGAGTGATAACAAATTGGCGTCGTTGCTGGGGAGCGAGTTCAGAAGCTTATCTTCCTGGGAGAACGACACATCAGATCTATTTCTTGATGATAGACAAGGAGTAGACACTATCAGGTTGTACATCATCTATCTGGCGACTCCATGAAGGATGGATCTATTGGCAACTCCACTGGTATGACATGAACAGAATCTTAGCCAAGAGGTATGCGTTCTGTGATTTTTCAAGCATTGTTGGTTTTCCTAATCAAGTACCTACTAGAGATGAATGGGAGAACAATGTTCCTAAATTCCGTGGTGAGGAGTGGGAAGTGCCAGCTAAACATTTGCTGGATTGAACCATGAATTCATTAATCGGCTTGAAATTGTGCATGACGATGTGCAAATTAAGCTTTTCAAGTTTTCTCTAGAGGGAATTGCTCTTGATTGGTGCCGGTCTCTTCCGGATGCAAGTGTCATCTCTTTAGCAAATTTTCATGTTGCTTTTCATGTGTTCTGTAAAGATCATTTTCCAGCTGATCTTCTTTATCCTCACTGCTGTCATGAATTTAATCTCTCGAAATTAGAACTTCAGGAAGAGTATGCTGCTGAAGAAAATACTCTTCATCATGATCAGGAGATCAATGATTCACACTATGATAATCTTAGTGATGCTTTTGACATCATATCAAACGCATCTACTGTTGTTAGTTGTCATGATGATCAGATTTTTATCTCTAAAAATTTTGAAGATGTTGAGCAGACTGACATATTTGCAAGTGATAGTTTCATATCTGCAGAGGTTGAGGAGGACAGCCTACCATTTCCAGATTTGCAAGGACCGTCTAATATTTAGCTAGAACACGAGAATCATGATCAAGAATGTTTTGATGCTGTAGTTGATACTAGTCATGAGTCTCTTGATCCTAATAATAGAGAAGACCCAAATCCTAGGGTTGAATCTGCAGCACATGTTATGAGAAGCCCACATTTTTTAAACTTGCAGGAGAAGGTAGATCACAACACATATGAAGAGAGCGATGGTGGAAAGGAACTGAAAAGTCTGGATCAGCAGTCCGTATTATATGTTTTTCAAACGGATCTCGAGCAGCCTGCATTCAACAGTGAGATTAGTAAAGATAGTTTTCAACATCTTTTCAATCTACAGTTAGATCAGCAATCTAAAGAGGTATTGCTCTATAAATTTGATGACCCTTTTGCTAACTATTTGGAGCCTATCAGCAGCATGAATGTTAAGATATTTATGTCAGAAGAAGATTCTCTTATTCATCTGCTCAAACCTTTCTTCTGCATGATATGGCTTCCATTGTTGTTCAAGTCAAGATCTAGCATGATGCCCGTAAATAAATTTCTTACATGGATTCATTGGAAGCATGAGTTTACGTGATTAAGAAGCAGTACAAAGTGTTAGTGTAGGAATAGGCAAAAAGAAAATAAGCTCCCCATATGAGCAGTTAGATCCTTTCAATTATTGGTTGTCGAATAAACAAACAGTCTACAGGCAGGTTTTAAGTTTTCATGGTGAAAGCTAAAACAGGGCAGAACGCTACAACAATAGGGATTTCTCTTCTAAATGGCAAGCAATTTTTTGAGAGGCAGGTTGCAAACTCTTCAAGAGGTTATGGGTCAGACGTTCATTACAGAGGACAAAATATCCGCAATACATATGAGTCAAATAGGGAAAAGGGTGCATTTAGAGATAATTGGTTCAGACCTGGTGGAATGTCCGGGGAGCTGCCAAACAGAGGAAAGCAAATACAAAGAACAAGCATCTTGAGTTAGAGGAGTAGATTACCAAAAGGGAGGCAGAAGATGAGGGAGAAAGGTTTGCATGTTGAAAAAGAATGTTCCTTTGAGCAGGAAGTTTTAGTTGGAAACTTAGATCAAAAGTCAAGGTTACAAATCAAGGAAGAACATAACTCTTTTGATAAAGATTCTCGTCTGGACCAACATTAGAATGAACCCTTATCCTATTCAAAGCCCTCAGACTATTATAGTGAACATATTTCAGGTCAAGGTAGCACATCTTACCCTTGTAGATCTTCTGTGTCATGGAAGGAGCCTTTTATTGGTGCACCAGGACCCAGGTTTTTGCATGTAAAGACCATTTCGAGAATTCTTCCAAGTGGCTCAGTGAATACAGGAAAATACCAGTTGTTTTAACAAAGTGGAGACCTTGCACATTTTTGTTCTCAAACTGATAGTTAAAGCCTCGGATTTTATGATGCCACGAATTGGCATCAATTCAAAGGTTTGTGGATATTGCATTTCATTATCTCAATTTGAGGCTTGGATAAATGCCAGTGATGTTGGATTCGGAAATGTCTTTTCTGGTTTGTAAATGGACCTGCATAAAACGCCTTCAACCTAGCTATAAATGGTAATAAAAGAAAGGTCCTTAGCCACCTAAAAGCTTATCAAATTCAAAATTTAAAACTGTCGTGCTCTTGCACACGCCAAACATCAAGCAAGCATGTGAGCCTGTTCAATGTTATAATCCGCAGAGAAGAAAGATTATTGGTGCAAATTCTTATGGTTATCATTATAATTAGTTGGTTAATAACTGCCGAAATATCATGTATATGATCGGGTTGTCAGTTCACATCTAGGTTGATATGGCACAGACTCTCATGATACAGCACTTCATAACTGAATGGATTTCACATGTGAATCGTCAGCGGATCAGCCAGATCAGCCACGAGTTACATTACATCATGGAGCAGATTTTGGCATTCGGTTGTCTGTCGAGATTTGGGCATCTCACGCCGATCCTAACTCTATGTGGAGGTGTCTCAAACTCCATTCAATTATGCATTAATTTCTCTGATGGTTATCAATGCAAAACGGCTCGTAAACTTCTCATACCAGTGCGCATTTGCAACTTCAGTCTCGTTCAAAGGATAACACAGATGTAGGATTGTTCCACGACCACACCTTGCATTTGAGGCTCGGCTAGTAACAAGAAAGAGTTATGATTTTGGACCAGTGACATGTCCTGCACAACTTGTACTACCTTCAACAATTTCTGATGTAACAACAGGTAGACAGAGACATGAGGCTGAATTGAAATATCCACAGAGGATTTGAAGGTTGTAGTTATTTCCAGTGTCAAAAACAGAGGAGGAATTGTAGCCAATAGATCGCTTCGTGGTTGAGAAATTTTTGCTTGATGTGCTGCTATACATGAATGGCTGGCAGAAGGAATTTCCTGTATACATGATTGGCTTACCAGTCTCATTTCGGTATGAATATTTTATGGGAGAAACAATATTCTCTCAGTTATTTTTGCTCCCTCAGTCGCCTTTCAAAATAATTTATTACACTGTGGTGATTATTGATCTTTGCAAGGCTCTTCCTAGAGCTTTCCCTGCAGTAGTGGTTGGAGCTGTGTGTGCACTTTTTGATAAAGTTGGTGAATTAGATATGGAGTGTCAGACTCACTTTGTCCTTTGGTTTGCACATCACTTAGCAAATTTCCAGTTTATTTGACCTTGGGAGGAATGGATGCATGTTTTGGATCTTCCAAAGTGGTCACCACAGTGTGTCTTTGCACAGGAAGTACTTGAAAAGGAAGTTAGATTATCATATTGGGACAAAATTAAGGAGAGTTTAGAAAATGCTCCTGCCCTAGAGGAACTTCTCCCACCTAAAGGAGGAATTTGTTTCAAATACAGTGGAGAAAGTCAGGGAGAACAGTCTGAAGCAGAATTAGCTTTGTCTGCAGAGTTAAGTGGTATGGTAAAGGAAAAAATTGGCTCGTGAAATGTATCCTTGGGTGGAGGAGAAGATTATATCAGTACATGGCCACAAGGTTGCTATTAAAGTGGTTGTTCAAACTCTTCTTCACATTGGATCTAAAAGATTCACTCATCTAGTCACTGTCCTAGAGCGATATGGGTATGTACTGACTAAATTGGCTTCTGATCAACCAAATCAAATCTTAGTCATAGCAGAGGTTGCTAAACTGTAGAAAAAATAGTGCTCAAATGACTTTATTGCAATTGATAGCATGATGTTAGTTCAAAATCTTAACCTGGTCACACTAAGCTTATAGCATGCTACCATTTCCATATCCAAAATATGCAGAATGCAGGTTTGATTTTCAATAGCTATATATTTATCTTCTATGTTCTTGAGGCAGAAGCTGAGGCATTTAATCTTGGATGTATTGTAAATGATGCTTGGACTTTGTTAGAGATTCATTCACCAATAATATCTGGAGAATGGATTTTTGGCTTCCTCACATTAATGCCATGCATAGTTTTAACTAAGCACTAAGCAAAGTTCAATGTGACCAATGTTATGGTGAGATGCAAGAAATTTTCCAGGGGAATTTGAAGCATACATGCGACAGATAACAGATGTTCAGAGAGACAGACAATTTCTGAGAACCCTTCAACGCCATCCGATCATAACAGTATAAATGAGACTTCTATGGAGGAGAAAGTCATGACTGTATCAGGTCAGTTCAAAAGTGAGCCAGAAGTTCAAAGCGTTTGCAAAGGTGAACAACCATTCCAGCAAGCAGTAAAGATTGGAATGCCCACATCGTCATCGACAATGGAGCTCAACCCAAACATTAATCCAAAAAGGGTGAAACGAATTTTAGCCAATAGATAATCTGCACAAAGATCCCGAGGAAGAAGAGTTGCAAGCTTAAACCCATCAGGAGGAGATTACAAGTTTAGTCAGAGAGAAAGGAGCTTCATCTAAGAAGCCCTGAATTCATTTACAAACATGCAGGTAATCAGAATTTTGATATTTTGATTTTTGAAATACTTCTGTTTTTCGGTGGTTTAGGCGAGCCCTCCAGTGCTCATTAACCACCGAAAAGAAGTGCTTTCGGTGGATAAGGTGCTTAAATCCAAATACTGTTAACCACAGAAAGCTGTTTTAACCAGAATATTCAAAATTTTGCCTAGATTCGAGATATTCAAGTTGGAATGATGTGAAATCTTCTGGAATAGGATGATTATGAATTATCAAACCAAGTCTAAACACTATTCTTGAAGAAGAAAGTCAAAAAGAAGTTTTTTGACTGTATTTGGTCATTTTTAAAAGGCTACCTGCATATATTAGAAGATCTAGAAATGCTTTGTATCTGAAGTTGTTGTTGTATTGATACACGATCCGGAAAAGGTTTACAAAGACATGGTTGCAACCGGAAACACTCTCCGTTGGTAGCTTCACAGCCTGAGTTTTTATTATTACTGTAGACTTATCTGTGGCTTCTTTATGATCGTTCACACAATCCAGTGGATTTTTGGTTTACTGTAGTCCTTGATCCTGCTTCTATACCTTATATAAATGCTAGTGGTGGTGCAGCCTGCTTTCCTCATTATGTTTCTGGAAGGCTGAAATATGCAAACGGTGAAAATTTTCATCATGGAAGATAGTCACGGTGGATGTGTCGATTGACCTCATACTGAGAATTGGTAGCACTATAAACAGAGCGAGGAGCTTCGTCTATCAAGCCTTGAGGTCTTTGTACTCTTGCAGGTAATCGAGATTAATCAAATTTTGATTTTTGGGTAAGTTTTTGTTTTCGGTGGTTTAGGCGAGCCTGTGTGTGCTCATTAACCACTGAAAAGGCTGAATGACTCCATGGCCCAATACTAAAGGCACAAGGTCTGCTAGGTTCTTGGAAACCTCGCAGGGAGGTCTCCATCCCAGTTGGAGCCAGATGTTAACGATAAAAAATGCACTGGCATTTTTGCAAGAATGATGCCTAATCTTGTAGGGAACATTTGACTAGCTTCCCTAGATCCAAATTCAAATCTTATTGCACCATTGGAAAGCTTATGATCTGTAGTTAAAAATCGACTATTTGAACGTGCAAAACGGACATTCCACCGCTGAGAAAATTGATTTTTCCCAAAGGCATTTTTTTTCTGGAAATTCTGACTTTCGGTGGTTAATTCACCCAGAAGTCTTCTATGTTAACCACCGAAAGCCTGTTTTAACCAAAATACTTGAAATTTCGCCCAGATCAGGAATTTTTGAATCATAATGAGATGAAACCTCTTGGAATAGACAGGTGGCGAATTATCAAGTCAGATCCAATGGTTGCTTTGATGGATAAAGGCAAAGAAGAGGTGTTTTAATCAAGTTTGGTACATTTTTCAAAGGCAAAAATATAGGGATTTTGGCACACTTCAGCAAATTCGAATTTTACCTCTTGGAAGAGTCATCAGTTAGCCTTGGGAGGCTATTCTGCACTACACCAACAATCAACAGAGATAAATCTGGGATTTGCCTCATTTTGGGGAAGCATCCCACTTCTTTTGCAACTGAATTTTGAATTACTATTTTTAGTATATTTGATCCTTGTTTTCAGGATCTTAGAACTACTTTGTAATGCTATAAATCTTAGGATAGAAGATGAACCAGGGGTTCGATTTTGGATTCTATATGTTGCTACTGTAAGAGAGACCTATTCTTATTATATGAAAAATTTCAAGCTTCCTTCAGTTGTGTTGTCAGACTTCTCTTTTCTGTTCTCTGATATCTTATGAGTGAATGTTATTTATTGATGCTTATTCAATCTGCATGTGACTGTCATCTCACTAATTGATTGATTAAGTTGATAATCATAAGTTATTTCCTTAGTTATTAAACCCATTGTGCTGGTTTTATATGAGTATAGTCTGGTTCAATAGTTATTTTCTCCTCCATTTAATCAAACCTTGTCTGACTACATTACTAGAAGGCCTTGTGAGATTTTATATTTCTAGACAGTCTTGAAAACACAGTCCAGTCCCTAGATATTCATCTTGATCCAAAAACCACATCAAATATTAAGAAAATATTTCCCAAAAACAGTTAGTTACCAGGCATCTCCGACTTACAGCCTAGGAGAGTTTCCTAGAGTGATAACAGTATGAATGTGATAAGGGAAAAGAGATGAATCCAATGGAATAGGTCTCAAATAATGGTGAAAAAAATTCCAGACTTTTTTTTTTCTTTTTTTACACCTGCATAGTTATACTCCGATCTGAAGAATACTGCAGTGATGAAATTCACAAATGCTTAACTAGGAAGAAATGTGTAGTTACTTGGCAACCTGAACACAATTGCGTTGTAATAGATCTTGTCTGTTTTAATTTGTTTATGTTTATGTCCCCAAGGGTTAGTTATTCAAGGGTTCTACAGACAAGGGTTTTCCCTGTGTTATAGCTCTCTGATATACGTGTGGGGTCCAATAGTATTACTCGGCCCAATATCTCAGGGCACTGACTAAGGAGGATAGATCGTACCCTTAGCCGTACTACCCGACTACCCAAGTACTAGAAAGTATCTTCCTGAGTGTTGTTCTCGGTGGCACTATAGTAGTCAGGTGACCGATCGATTTATCTAAAGAGGGCTTCAGGAAATCTAGGTCGATCCATACACAAGTGTTGTCTGATGCGCTACCACTCAAAGGGGTACCAATAGGGTTACAAGGGTGGCCAATAGATGTGCTCTTAAGAACCACTTGTATTTTCTGCGTGTATGAATCCCTCAACCGTGGGTTTATGCGCGTAAAGACAAATTTTTGTGGCTTAAAGACGCCAGAATACATCTCTACCCTGGAAAAAAATTTACCCACAATTTCTGCCAAGGAAAGTGCTCTGATACCACTTGTAATATACCAGATATAAAAAGTATGCAGAACAGAAATAAAATGCTAGAAATGGCAGAATAACAGCGATATAACCAGAACAATCACCACAATAACACTGAAATGGTATAAGAATAAAAACAGAAATAATACTTTGATTCTGAGAGCAATGTTCACAGGCCTCTTCAAGGGGGAAACCTCCATTCGAGTAGAGATCTATTACGATAATCTCCAAGATAGGGTTCTTATACCCTCGACTCCTATTTATACTAAATATGTCTATCAAAAGAAGCATCTAGAGGAAGATCCTTCTAGAAGCGAAAGCTTCTATTAGGTCTTCTTACATTTGACTTATTCTATTTTATTGCAAGGCCTTATTAATATTGACCTTTATTACATCCGAATATATTGTTCTACCTATGTGCGGGTTAGAACCCTAACATAAACATTTAAGTTGAATATATCATTATTTATATCCTACTCATTATTTGATAAATCTAAAATTAAAGTGGATCTATATAAATTAATAATAATGATATAAACTAATTCATATAAACTCATGGAATTAGAATTTTTTATCACACTGAATTAAGCATAGTTATTATTATACTTAATATGAATTTGATGATTGACAAACAACAAATATGAGGTACTATTATGTCTACATTATTTAAAAAGATAAAATTTGATTTGATTTTCTTTAATAATAATATTAAAAAAATTAATATATTTAAATTTTATATCGCTTAAAAAATTTGATATTTACTTTTCTTATATTATATTAAAAAATATTTATTATCATTTTATAAAATTTTATTATAATTAGAAAATAATATCATAAAAATATTTATTATCATTTTACAAAACTTTATTATAATTAGAAAATAATATAATAATATCTTATTGTAATATGTTTTTAACATAAAATCATTAAAACACCAAACTTCCATTATATAAAAAAATTGATAAGGTATTTATCACTCTTTGATTACATTAAAAAAAAAATGATTCCCTATCAAGTGAAGTGATTTCAATGTGATCTCCTAAAAGTTAAAAGTTAAAGCTAACCTAACATTCATTTATGTCAATTGTTTTGTTGACAAATTGTATCTTACCATGAAGTACTTGTAATTGTTAAATATTATTTTTTTCATTTAAAATGAACCTTTAATATTATACAATGAAATCTTCTTGTTATATGCTTTTTAAGATAAAATTATGAAAAACATCAAACTTTTATTAATATTGTTTTTTTGATTACATTGTGCTTTCCATATGAAATTTATATGTATACCAATTGTTTTGTGTAAAAATTGTATGTTAAAACAAGTAAAGGATAAAGAACACTCATTTATTTTATGTTAAGTAAAGGATAAAGAACATTCATTTATGTTATTCATGTCAATATGAAATTTATACCAATTGTTTTGTGTAAAAATTGTATGTTAAAATAAGTAATGTAAAAATTGGATGCTAAAACAAGTAATGTAGAAATTGTATGTTAAAACAAGTAAAGGATAAAGAACACTCATTTATGTTATTCAGGCCGATTGTTGTGGACAAATTAAAAAAAACAAAGTATCAAAAACGTTCATTTATGTCAATTGTTGTATTTAAAATCTTAAAGGAAGCAAAGTAAAAACCTTATTTTGTGTAAAAATTTATCTTAAAACAAGTAAAAGGATAAATAACACTCATTTATGTTATTCATGCCAATTGTTGTGTACAAATTGAAAAAAACAAAGTATCAAAGACGTTCATTTAGTTCAATTAAAACCTTAAAGGAAGCAAAGTAAAAACCTTAAAGGAAGCAAAGAATTATTTAAGAAATCAAAGAATAAAGTACATTAGGTATTTAAAACTATTAAGAAATCAAAGAATAAAGTACATTAGGTATTTATAACTATTAAGAAAGCAAAKAATAAAGTATATTAGGTTATGTCATTTACTCCGATTGTTTGGCGAACAAATTGAAGCTAAAAAACTTTGAAACAAATACATTCCTTTATGTCATTTATGCCGATTGTTTTGTGGACAAATGGTATCTTTTCAAGGAAACAAAGAGTCAAAGATATTTGATTAAGAAAGCACTAATTTGTCAATTACTGTGGCAAGCTGTCTAAACCAGACGAAATAACCGAGGCACTTCTCACTTCTATCCACGTTGAATTTAGGGTTTCATAGGACGAAAGGACTTACATGTAATGCCTCTACATAGACTGGAGTGAGAAATGTTTGGAGGCACTATATAGAGTGAAGGTTCAAAGGAGGAATAAAATCTTTGTTTATAACTCTCTGAAATATTTGGATTGTATTTTGAAATGGGTTTATTTGATAAATTTTCCCATGGAAGCCGACGTATTATGCAGTTGCTCATCGTCAATTTGGCTTGTTGGTTTGGATGGTTTTTTGAAATTGCTTTAGCACAAGCAGATTTGTTTGCAAAGGCATTT
>ML792543.1:329259-340986 GCA_009831015.1 Picea engelmannii
GGGGGGGGGGGTGTGGATGCCTCTATTTATCCAGTTCACATATTTACACACTCAAAGTGGGATTGGAGGAAGGCACACACAATTACTTAGAATTAATGGCTTTAAAACTCTTATTATTATTTGTTGTGGAGCAGGGCTATTAGACATTACAAGTTTTTGGTGATTCCTTAATAATCATCAACTAGAAAAATGGTGTCCATAGATGCCACATATATCGACTTGTTTTGATATTAGAGGATGTGATTTGTATAAAAAAATAAATTGACTCCATTTATTTTACCCATATTTACAGGGAGCGGAACCAGCTAGCCGACGAGCTTTCCAAAGAAGTTGCGCAGCTAGCATATGGACAATGGAACATTGAAAAACAGTCAACACTGGGAACCCACGGCTTCTATCATAGGCCTTTTCACGAAATTTAGGATATTTTATCACCTTGGTTTATTTTGAAGGGACAAAAAATATTCTGTAAATATTGGGTTGTATGTATGTTTCTTGATACTTACTGTTCACTAGTGGGATACACCCACATTTTGGGGGGCAAAATTTTAGCAGAATTTTTTACTTTGGGACTGAATATATGACATTCAATACGGATTTTTATATTGGATGTAATGATGCCTTGTGTATGCATTGTTAGACCAGGACTACAAACTTTTTGGATAATATATACAAGGATATTTATAATGGCTTGTATATATCTGTGTATGTAATTTTGTTATAATATAATGAAATTATGAATTTTTCCGAGGAAAAAAAAACTGTCTAAAGTCAACAACATCATCATGCTAGTAGATTTTGCTGCATATTTGTTCTTCCTATTGTTGTAACTTGGATTATGGGAAAACCCATGGACTTGGATTGTCATATTTTGGAGACTGTTACCCTACTTGCCATTGTAGTACTAATAGCATATATGTTACAGGTTTGGTCTTGTCACTTGCCATTGTAGTAATAATAGCATATATGTTATAGGTTTGGTCTTGTCACCATTATCATCTGGATGATACCATATGGAAATGCATAATAATAGCATATATGTTACAGGTTTGGTCTTGTCACTTGCCATTGTACTAATAATAGCATATATGTTACATGTTTGGTCTTGTCACCATTATCATGTGGATGATACCATATGGCAATGCATATTATATCCTAGAAACGTATTTCCTTCCTCATTTTCCTTGAGTAAAAATATACAAATAAGGACTCAACTCATTGATCTTACCCCAGATTTATGAAGTACTCAAGGGTCAAGATAGTTGTATGTTTATTTTTTGTTATAGTATTTAAATAAAATATTTACTCTTCTATTAATTATATCACATGATTCTTGTACATGATGGAACCTGGAATTACATGGAGGTGCTAGTAACGGGTTGCAAACGACGCACAGAAAGGTTACAAGGATTTTCTCGAATGGATTATCAATATCTTAATCAAATGATTTTCTATATGGGTTTCTAAATTTCTGATACTATTTAATACATTTAATACATTGTCTGTAGGTCGCCATAATCATTATCATAACATTGTAAACACTCTAATCCTGGAAAAAGTGTTGTGGAACAAACAAAGTTTTGTTTGTGACACAAACAATTCCCACAGGAAAGTTCTACCCATCCAAATATATCATTAACATTGTTGGAAATTGTAATTACAAGTCGGTGAGATCTTCATGTCGTCGCCGATTTGTCTATCAATCGAAATCTGTCAGTAGTCAAAATGCCAGTCAAACAGTCTGACAAGTCTGCAAGTGCAAAGTCGCATACTTACTCAAAAGTCGGTCGACAAGCAGGAGAACTATAAATGAAGCCAAATTCTATCTTCTCGAATTAAATTAAGTGGTTGAAGAGTCAGTCGTAATTATGGTTGAGTTAAATGTTGAGTCAGTCTTAGCTTCTGAAGGAAGTTTATATAAGTCTAAGTTTCTTAGTTAGAAAAGATAAATAGATAGAGACATAGAGAAAAGGAGAGAGGGATATAGAGAAGCAGTTCAAGAACCAGGAACAGCTGAAGAGTTGAAAAAAGAAGTATCAGAGCCGAAGCTCATTTTGTCACTGTATTTTGTAATCCGAGTGCACTGCGCCAAAGTTCATTAATATCAAGTATTTTTTGTTTTTTACAAGTTTCTGTGTTATTTCTCTATTATATTCCACATTCGTAAATCATTCTATTTAGTGTGTGTATTCACAGCGTGCAGCAATCTGGCAGTCTGTGCACTACGCAGTGATCTTGGGAACTCTGTCGCATAGCCTGTTTGGTGTGTAGTATTTTAAACTGCGTTGCGCAGAGTAGACTGCACGCATTCCCCTTTACCCTTCAATTTGGTATCAGAGCAGGTTCTACCAGAACAAGTTTGTTAGAGAAGAAGCTCTGTTAAAAAAATGGCTTCTACATCAAATCTGCAACCTCCCACTTTTACAGGAAAGAACTATGAGATGTGGTCCTTGACCATGAAGTCTTTGTTCCGAGGTCAATATGTATGGGATATAGTAAAAAATGGTTATGTTGAACTAAAAGATCAGGCAACATATAACGCCCTTACACAAGCTGAGAAAGATGTCTTGAAAGAACAAAGAAAGGAGGATGGAAAGGCGTTTTTTTATATACATCAAGCCATTTGTAGCAACCTTTCTGTTACCATACTTCGCGGAAATATAAAACTCACTCTCATATTATAAAACAACATGCATTTAAAAAATGAAACACATTTAGAGCTCAGAGTAAGTCTAAAAATTATTTCTATCATAATTTTAAACATGGCATTAGCATTAATTCATATGCACAACAGAATACATGATAATTATAAATACACAGACATGCATAAACATAAATTAAAACATCATCTAGTACTTATCTTGGAAACAATAGTAGTTCCACAAACCAGGTGCAGGCCTTCCACGAACCTCCCAGCCTTAGACCACACTGCTTATCAGCTCAGTAGTGGGTCACCCCCGAGCTAGGACTAAGCTCCATCCCAAGGCAAGGAATCCTAGGCTAGGCTGAGGTTACAAGAAAAACACCCAGTCACAAGGAAGGAATTCTCTCCCAGGAACCACTCATTCTCACTGCCCACAAACTCTCCTTCCCCACATGCCTGCTCCACCCCAGGAGTATACACCTTCTCTGTCACCTAGACAGTCCTCCGGCTGCTAACCTCCCTTGTCTTGGGTTTTAGCAATAGGCCGAACCGGAAGTCTCTGAGCTCTGTGGAAGCTACAGGGTTCCTTCTAGGAGTTCTCTCCTTCCTCTGCGCACTCTCTCACCTAGAGAGAATCGGTCACAGGCCAACAAACTTTTCTTCCAACCTCAATCACCTCTCTCACCTAGAGATATTGTTGTACAACTGGCCAACAAGCCCCACGCAGTCCAGCACTGTGTGGCCACAACAATCGACAGGGAAAACAGACACGGGCTTTCCAACAGGTTCAACAATGGCGGATGGTTTCACGGATATGGCTTCAGGAAAGACTCTATGCACAGGCTCGATGCTCAGACAGAGGATGCTTCGGCTTTTCAGAAATTAACACCAGTTATTCCAAATCAACACATAGAATTTTCATTTTCAGAGGGTGTACGGGGTTTCTTGCAGAGGTCGGACTGGTCGTACTCGTCAGAAGATTGGATCAAATGGAGAAGAACACCCATCATGGCTCATCTCAGCCCTTTATTTGCATGGGTTAGGGTTGACATTTGTCACCCATGCAACTGCATGTGTTCCTTCAGCATGCATTCCTTTCATTTGGAAGTTTCTTGTCCTTCCAAAAGAACTTAGGATAAGACATATTATTCACATGTCTTTTGGAATAATATTAAATTATTATTCCCAAGGCTTAAGCCCCCTAGACTTAACACTTAGCCCCTTCTCCCACCTTACAGCCCCTAATCCCTTGCCCTCTCTATGGATGCTTAGTCCCCCATCATTCATTCATCATGTCAGCCTGCACGCAGTGGTGTTTATATTTTATTAATGTGTTGCATACATACATGTACAAAATCAGGCCCTTGGCCTACAGCCCTTAGGCTCTCTGGCCTAACAATCACATAATCCCACCAGCTATACAAACTTGGCTCACTAGCCTATAACACATATTTACAATTCATTTCATAAACCAGATTTACAAAGGGCTCAGCCTTGGGGACACTACAATCCCCCTCCCCTTATTTCTGCACTGTCCTCGGTGCAACCTTACACTGTCTCTGCAAGCTTTTCAAAATTTTCAAAAAGATGTGGGTACTCTGCCCTCAGAACATCTTCATGCTCCCATGTCACGTCCTCAGGACCATACCAGGTACACTGGACCTTTACAAGCTCTATGGCTCGATTCCAAAGTTGTTTTCTTTTCCTGTCCAATATGCGCACGGGATGCACTTGCAGGGCACCTTCTGGTTCCACCTGAATCACATTCCAATCGATAACATGATTACCATCAGGTATATATCTCTTAATCAGTGAAACATGAAACACATTATGTACAGTCATAGATGCAGGTAATGCAAGCATGTATGCAATTGGCCCAATCCTTTCCAGGATCTCGAACGGCCCACAAAATCTTGCCGCCAACTTGGCGCAACTTCCCAGCTTTAGGGAACTCCTGTTAGTTTTTACTTTCAGGAAAACATGATCACCCACTTTGTATTCTCTGTGGGTTATGTTCTTATCCACATAAATCTTCTGCTTGTCCTGGGCAGCTTTCAAATTATGTTTAATTCTTATCATTTGGTCTTCCATCTCTTTGAGCAGCTCAGGCCCAACTATTGCTCTGTCAGCTGGATTATCCTAACTCACTGGAGTGTTTCAATTTCTTCCATAAAGTGATTCAAATGGGCTCATCTTCAATGATGCATGATACCCATTATTGTAGGTGAATTCTACCAAATACAGGTAGTCTTCCCATCTTGATGGTTTATCCATCACATACATTCTCAACATGTCTTCTATTACTCTGTTCACCCTCTTTGTCTGTCCGTCAAACTCAAGATGATACGCTGTACTAAAGTTCAGATTCAATCTGAATCCTTTGAACAGTCCTTTCCAGAAATTCGAGGTGAATTTCGGGTCCCTATCAGACACAATCGTCTTAGTAATTTCGTGCAAGCGTGCCACTTCTTTTAAGAAGATATCAACAACATCTACTTCCTTATGAGTGGTTTTCAGTGGAATAAAATTGGCAACTTTTGTAAGCTTGTCCACCACCACCATGATTGAATCATGTTGCTTGCTTGTTCTGGGTAATCCCGTTATAAAATCCATTGTCACCACTTCCCACTTCCACTCAGGAATGGGTAAAGGCTACAGCAATCCTGCTAGGTGCCTATGCTCAGCCTTAACTTTCTGGCACTCCATACATCTGGCGATGTATTCAATGATCTCTCTCTTCATACCTGGCCAAAAATAATGGCTTTTGACTACTGCTACAGTCTTCTGATAACCAGGATGTCTGACATACGTCACGTTATGCATTTCTTTTAGAATTGCCAGCTTCAATTCTTGGACATTGGGTATGTACACTCTATTTTTATACAGAAGTAAGCCATCAACTTCCATGGTGTAACTTTTCTTGGTCTGTGGTCTCTCATGCTGTTGTAGCTTTGCTACCAAATCTCCGAACTGCAAATCAACATTTACAGCTTCCAGAACTCTATCCCTAATATCATTCATGTACATGCTAATGGTTGTAGCATGTAAGTCATGCACTTTTCTACTGAGTGCATCAACCACCTTATTTTCCTTACCCTTGATATGCTTGATATCAAAGTCATATTCGCACAGAAACTCCAGCCATCTGGTTTTCCTGGCGTTTAAAGTCGATTGATCAAATAAATACTTCAAACCGTTGTGGTCTGTTTTCAATTTGAATCTCCTTCCCATGAGGTAATGTGTCCATTTCCTCAAAGAGTGGACGATTGCTGCCAGCTCCAAATCGTGAGTGGCATAATTCCTTTCATGCTCTTTCAGCTTCCTGGACTCATAACCGATTACAAATCCCTCTTGGCTGAGAATTCCTCCCAACCCCTCCTTACACGCATCTGTGCACACCATGAAATCCATATTTGGATTGCAATCCTTGGGATTGGAGCACTAGTTAATAGCTGCTTCAATCACTGGAAACTATTCTCACACATTTCAGTCCACTGAAACTTCTTCTCCTTCCTTTGCAAGGAAGTAATAGGGTGAGCTAACTTTGAGAACCCTGCTATAAACCTTCTGTAATAGCCTGCCATACCCATAAAAGATCTAAATTCTTCCACATTCCTTGGTGCTGACCATTCTCAGATGGCCTCAACCTTTTCAGGATCCAATACAATCCCTTCTTTTGAAATAATATGTCCCAAGTAATGGATCAGCCTTTGATAAAATGAGCATTTGCTCATCTTGGCATACAGCTGGTGTTCTCTCAACACTTTAAAAACCATTCTCAAGTGTTGTTCATGCTCTTCCTCTGAATTAGAATACACCAAGATGTCATCCAGGAAGACTATGACAAACTTGTCTAAATAGCCCCTAAATACACCATTCATTAAGCACATGAAAACAACAGGTGTGTTTGTCAGTCCAAACGACACCACTGTGAATTCATAATGACCATACCTTGTTCTAAAGGTGGTCTTGTTGATGTCCTCATCCTTTATTCTTACCTCGTGACATCCCGATCTGAGATCTATCTTCGAAAATATTTTTGCACCCTTCAACTGATCGAAAAGATCATCAATCCTTGGCAAAGGATACTTGTTCTTGACAGTTACCTTATTCAAGTGCCGGAAATCAATGCACAGCCTCAATGTCCCATATTTCTTCTTCACAAATAGGACCAGGGAACCCCAAGGTGACACGCTTGGGCAAATGTACCCCTTCTTCAAAATCTCTTCAAGCTACAATTGCAACTCTTTCATCTCTGGCAGTACTCATTCTATAAGGAGCCTTTGAAACTAGTCCTGCTCAAGGCATCAAATTTATAGAAAAATCGATGTCCCTCTTCGGAGGTAGTCCAGGTACCTCTTGAAATACGTCTTTGAACTCTGTGAGTACCTCATGGTCTCCAATCTTTGAGACTGCATCTCTGGATGCTCCTTCCACACGAGCTGCAAATAATTGAAAACCCTTCCTGTAGCACTTCTTTAGTTGCATGGCTGAGATTTCTCTGATAGCCATAGCTCTGGGAATTCCTTGGACTATTTTCCTATTTCCCTCTTCGTCTAGCCATGTAAACCTCTTGTTACGATAGTCCAGGAGGGCATGGTGCTGGTCCAACCAATCCATCCCAATTAAGTAGTCATAAGAGCCTAAAGGCAGAATATTCAATTTAGCCTTAGTGCTCAATCCTTTCATGTCCACTGAACAGGACTTAAACAATTCAGTGACCTTCCTCTTAGTCCCTGTAGCCAACTGCACTAACCAAGACTTTTCATATTTTCTTCTTGATAAATGCAAACTTTCCACCACCCTAGGATCTACATAACTATGGCTAGCCCCTGAATCAATTAAAATAATTAGTGGTTGGTTGTTAATCATACCTTCCACTTCAATCATGTGCGATTGAAATTCTACTTGCTTGTTGTCCATGGCTTCATAGATCCTTGGCATTCTGCTGCCCATATCCTCCACTGTCTTAGCTTGCTGAACATTGTGGACGGTTCTCGCTTTATCTTTTATGTGGGGGCAGTCTCTGTACCTATGATTTCCTTTACAAACCCAACACTCCATAGGTGACAGTCTAGGCATTTTCTCACTCACTTCAGCCTTCCTAGGCTCTCTAAAAGATGACTGTCCCTGAGGACTGTTTTTGAAAAAGGGAGGCTCATTTCCCTTCTGCCTTTGTTCATTCTTAAACCTCTTCTGGTCATCCCAAGCCTTCTAAAAGGTAGGATTTTCTCTTTGTTGTTCATACAAGAATTTCACCCTTCTTATTGTTTCTTCCATAGTCTTAGGATCATCATATTGAATCTTATCACCGATGGAAGGTGGAAGTCCACTCAGATACCTCTGAATCTTGATAGTCTCATCTTTGATGAATGGAACATACTTCAGCAGTTCCAAGAAACTTCGTTCGTACTCATCAATGGTCATGCTGCCTAGCTTGAGTTCGAAGAACTCCTCCATCTTTCTGTCATAATATCTTTTGGTCAGGTATTTCTTCTCAAAATACCTCTTAAACTCCTTCCAAGTGATATCTTTCTCTCTGATGTGCTGCACTTGCACAAACTGATCCCACCACATGGATGTTTTTCCTTTTAGCTGGTACATCGCAATTCTTCCTTCTACATGAGCAGAGTAGTTCTGCAGTTGGAAATATCTATTCATGCCAAGCAACCATGTCTTGACATCTTCCTCCTTCTTATGTTCTCCATCAAACGTTGGAGGCTTGATCCTGTTCATCTCCCCTTTCAATTGATCCTTTCCAGATTTTCGGTGTTTTTTGGTAGGGGACAGGCTTGAACTACTGTGTGTTTCCCTGCCAAGATGCTTCAGGGAGAGAAGGTGATGTCTACTACCACTCCTCGATCTTCTTCTCCTCTCAGGGGTTTTGACACTTCTTGATTTGCTTGTGTCACTCTCTTTTTCCAATTTCTTTTCTATTCTTTCTAGGCTCTTCAACATTTTTAAGTTGAATTCACCCGGCCGATCCCTGATTTTCATGAGCTTTCGGCTATCGGCTTAGCGAGCCTGAGCATCTTTCTGTAATTTTTCAATGAGTTTCATCATATGTCCTTCTTTATCTATCTCTTTTCCATGCCCATTAGAGTTTGTTCCTTCGACTCCCAAGTTGACATCCTTTCCTTCTCTTTCGTCCTCTGAAATGGAGGCACTCTGCACCTCTTCCATTTCCTTACTCGGCGTCTATTCTTGGTTGTCCTGACACTCGTTGAAATCTGCACACACAATGTGCAATCAATCTAAAGTTTTTTAGGCCCTTAAACCTTCAAGAAAACTTACAACATTCATAAGCCAACGTGAACAAGAAAAATGTTTTGACTTCACAAAGTTTTATGAGCTATGTTCGGCTCTGCAAATTTTGGGACTTCGGAACTTCGAAATCTCAGTCCACAAAGATCCAATAGTTAAACCTTCATAACCAAAGTCACCTTTCGCAACTCGAGATATCGCGAGTTCGTGAGTCGAAGACCCTCGACTCATTTCCACCAAACGTCGATACCCGAGATGCGATATGGGTATGGCTCCCTCCTCGCTAGTGCCTGCTACACATGACCATAGGCTAGGGCTAAGTGCTAGCACTTCTTTGCCAACTCGAGACTTCACGAGTTGGAGTGTTGAGCCTTCGTGCTCCTCCTTTGCGAATTCTGAAATTGTGAATTACTTTATTCTCCGGGCCCACAGCACATCTATCACCCTTCACCACAGTGGCACGTGGTACATTTAGGAGGGTCCACGTCACCTTCGATGACATCATCGAGTCCCACCACTCTCGCCTGTCTTCTCGACTCACTGGCACGTGGTACACATTCATGCGCCCACGTTCATTCCAAGCAGAATCCAATGGTTAGACTCCTTCCTCAGATCTACGGCACAGATCTTTTCGACGTTTTGGGGTTTCGAGCATCGAGAGTTCATGCATCCCACATCTCAAAATTTCATTTGCCGAAATCCCGAATTACGGTTTACTCTTCCACTTGATCCGATGGTCAAGTCCTCTCCTACGATCTAGGATGTATATCGTTTCGAGAATCCGTGTTTCACTAACTCGCAACTTGTGAACATAAGGGTCTTCCTTTTTGGTTTCTCGGGTGCCAAAACATCGTCTGATAGCCACGTGGTTCCCACAATAGACGGTCCTGACGAATTTTGGAATTTCGCGTATCGCGATTTCCACGTTCCTGTGCAACTCCAAAGGGTCTTTAAACCCTGTGAACATTCTCCATATCTGATAGTCACAAGGGTTCACCTTCCCTTCCGAATAGATCCTAAGGCTCCAACACTTCTAGTGTGGATTCCTCTCTCCCTGTGGCCATATACCACACCGGCTACGGTTTCACAACACCGCTATACCTCCTGAGCTTGTAAGCACGTCAAGTAACTCCTTGACACATCTGGAGAATTCCAGGGTCCGAAATCGGTCCTCCAGACACAATTTATCCTCACACCCTCGGTCCAAAGACCACTTGACTGGCCCATCTAGGCTCAGCATCGAAACCTTGGCTCTGATACCAAATTGTAGCAACCTTTCTGTTACCATACTTCGCGGAAATATAACACTCACTCTTAGATTATAAAACAACATTCATTTAAACAATGAAACGCATTTAGAGCTTAGAGTAAATCTAAAAAATACTGCTATCATAATTTTAAACATGGAATTAACATTAATTCATATGCATAGCAGAATACATGATAATTATAAATACACAGACATGCAGAAACATAAATTAAAACATCATTCGGTACTTATCTTGGAAACAATAGTAGTTCCACCAACCAGGTGCAAGCCTTCCACGAACCTCCTAGCCTTAGACCACATTGCTCATTAGCTCAGTAGTGGGTCACCCCCGAGCTGGGACTAAGCTCCATCCCAAGGCAAGGAATCCTAGGCTAGGTTGAGGTTACAGGGAAAACACCCAGTCACAAGGAAGGAATTCTCTCCCAAGAACCACTCATTCTCACTACCCACAGACTCTCCTTCCCCACATGCCTTCTCCACCCCAGGAGTATACACCTTCTTTGTCACCTAGGCAGTCCTCCGGCTGCTAACCTCCCTTGCCTTTGGTTTCAATAACAGGTCAGACTGGAAGTCTCTGAGCTCTGTGGCAGCTACAGGGTTCCTTCCAGAAGTTCTCTCCTTCCTCTGTGCACTCTCTCACCTAGAGAGAATCGCTCACAGGCCAACAACCTGTTCTTCCAACCTCAATCACCTCTCTCACCTGGAGAGAGTGTTCTACAACTAGCCAACAAGCCCCACGCAGTCCAGCACTGTGTGGCCACAACAATCGACGGGGAAAACAGACACGGGATTTCCAACAGGTTCAACAATGGTGGATGTTCTCATGGATATGGCTTCGAGAAAGACTCCATGCATAGGCTCAATGCTCAAACAGAGGATGCTTCTGCTTTTCAGAAATTAACACCAGTTATTCTGAATCAACACACACATTTTTCCTGTTCAGAGGGCATACGGGGTATTCTTGCAGAGGTCGGACCAGTCGTACTGTTCAAAAGATAAGATCAAATGGATAAGAACCCCCATCATGGCTCATCTCAGCCCTTTATTTGCATGGGCCAGGGTTGACATTTTTCACCCATGCAACTGCATGTGTTCCTTCAGCATGCATTCCTTTCATTTGGAAGTTTCTTGTCCTTCCAAAAGAACTTAGGATAAGACATATTATTCACATGTCTTTTGGAATAATATTAAATTATTATTCCCAAGGCTTAAGCCCCATAGGCTTAACACTTAGCCCCTTCTCCCACCTTCCAACCCCTAATCCCTTTCCCTCTCTATGGATGCGTAGTCCCCCATCACTCATTCATCGTGTCGGCCTGCACACGATGGTGTTTATATTTTATTAATGTGTTGCATACATACAGGTACAAAATTAGACCCTTGGCCTACAACCCTTAGGCCCTCTGGCCTAACAATCACATAAGCCCACCGGCTTATACAAACTTGGCTCACCAGCCTATAACACATATTTACAATTCATTTCATAAACCAGATTTACAAAGGGCTCGGCCTTGGGGACACTACACCATGCATGGGAGCATACTTCCAA